>JXSR01S013049.1:0-10209 GCA_000969725.1 Ophiothrix spiculata
TATCGGTCAGGGATATCGGACAGAATACAAAATATCAGATTTTGAACATAATAATGATAAAATTGGATGGATTTTTTCGCATGATACCCAAAGATGTTGGTCTCGCTATGAGTTTTAGATATATCGAGCTGGACGCTGCGCGTCTCGCACATTATATCGTAAAACTCATAGCTCGACCAATATCTTTTTGTATCATGCTCAATCCATCCAAGTTTATATCAATATTTCAAAAATGAAGAAAAAAATCAAAAATGTGAAAAAAGAATTCTTAGATATTGCTTTCTAGGTTCTAAAATGTAAAACAGTTCAAAATTTTACCAAAGCAAAGTGTAGTTAGCTTTCCCGATAATTTTGGGGTCCAAAAATGATTTTTTGACCTTTTTTGGATCATAGGGCCAAAATTTCACATTTTGGTCCAAAAATGACCTGACCAGCGTGTTCAGTAAGCACTTCTAGAAATGTTTACTGTTTTATATTGATTTAATTATTCTTTGCTGAGTTACAGAGCAAAACCACCTTCTGAAAATGAAGGGTTGACAGGGCCCTTAAAGGGGCAATTCATGATCCACGTTTCAATTTCAGGTCACCTCTATCAAAATTGAGATTTTTAGCTAAAATTAGCCAGTGCATGTTACAGTCCCCAAACCATTCTCTTATATGTGCTTGCATTATTTTGAAGACATATAAGTATTGTTAAAAGATGGATCAGACATTAAAAACATTTCAGCAAATTTCCTTTAAAATATGATAGGACAAAGTATACTTTAGATGATATATTTTATATTGTACATCATCAAACACCCAATACAGACAACCCAGTTGATTGCCAGACAGACTAATGCATTAGCCAAATGGTGATGTGACAAGCTATAGAGATTGGATAACCAAGCAATACACATGAATCACTTTGACAGGTCATGTGGTCTATAAAAACAAGATTATATACATGTACTTTATAACTAGCCTAGATTTAGCAGCGTGTATACTGATATTGGACTCTGTCATGATCATTAAATTGAAATAGATACCTTTTCAGAGTCATTCCTTTTTGCAGCACGTAGCTTGCGGGATCATCACGATCCCTTCATTCAGCGTGAGTGTGAATCCCTCCTAGTCACATGATCACCTGTTAGGGCTGTCATGTGACAGCAGATCATCGTAGATGGCCCACTACCTGCCATTGGTGAACATTGCAAAAACTTGAACCATAATATAAATATGGAGGACGTCACTATTGTTGCACAGGAAGACGCACTTCTGGAAGAGGAAGATAAGAGAATCTGTTGAAATCCGCAGCCAGCAACAAACACTCAACAATGATGGAGGATACGAATTGCCGGCCATCTACGATGATCTGCTGTCACATGACCGCCCTAATGGGTGGTCATGTGACTAGGAGGGATTCACACTCAGCTGAATGAAGGGATCGTGATGATCCCGCAAGCTACGTGCTGCAAATTGCAAAAAGAATGACTCTGAAAAGGTATCTATTTCAATTTTAGCCTCTAGAATCCATTTTGATTTAAAATCAAGAAAATTACAAAGGGGAGTCTGTGCTTGCCACCATCTTGTTATCACTTGCGTAGCAGAGTTATTGTCTCTGGATGTGTACGGAATTTGGCTCGGTAGGCTATTCGGCCAGATTGCGCAAATCTCTGCTTGACGCACTGCTTGTGCAATTTGTTTCATGCGCAAATGCATGACTGCGTTTCAAGTAGTGTCTGTTTGTGAGTTGCTCTGATCAAAGTTAAAGCTAATTTACAGGGGGTACTCAGACTTGAGTTGGACAGGGGTGTGCTGCTGGAGCCTCTAATCCCCTACCCATCTTTAAGGGAGGGTGATTTTGGCACTGAAAAAGAGTACCCATTTTAAAGGGTTTTCCTTGAAAAATAGGCCTATTTTTAAAAGAGTTACCGGTAGCGATTTTGGGGGTTTTCCCCACTTGAATACCCTAAAAATCACAAAATTTGGGGAATTTGTCAGAATTTTGGCCCAAGGATTTTTTTTTTGGTAAAAAATGGGACCCAAGTTTAAGGATTTCTTAAAGAGAAGCACATCCCCGTTTGGCCAAATATGTGTATACCCCCTGCAATTTTCCCTCTATACTGTTTCAAAGACCCCAGCACGCAGAGTCGTAAAATGCAAGAAGTACCGATACAATAACTCGCCCTTCATGAACGACATTCCAAGATGGCCCCCAATCCCATATAGGATTTACATGGCGGTTGAATCAAAATGGCCATGGCAGCCATTTCGTGCCCATCTTTATCACTTGGTTGACTTAAATCCTTGAATCCCATTTGTCGAAAGCCAATTATATATAGCCGTATTACATATTTTAAGTCTAAAAATAACCTATTTTAAGTCTAAAAATAACCTTGACCGCGTAATCAAAAAGTTATCACGCAGAGATGGCTGCGCATGATGTGTTTTTATTGCGCGCTTGCAAAAGTCACGCACGTAAACTTATCCTTAAACCGTGCAATACGGTTATATATTAACTGTTTGGCAAATCCATATTGCTTGGTTGACTTTTACCATTTATGAAGATAATTTTAAAAGGTAAATTCTGCATAACTTACGTTTTAATAATAAGATCCATGCATACACCAAGTGATAAATTTGTTACCCCTTGTTTGTTCTTATGCAATACGAAGATATCTATGGTTTGGTGCTGTATATCATGAGGCCGAATTGCGTGAACAAACAGCGGGTAACTAATAGTATCCCCTGTCTGTAATGTATTTGGACTTCAGCAAATTTCTTGGTTTTTGCTTTTGGATTTTGTTGGGCTGTGACGTATTAGGATTATGGAAAGTGTGAACCATGTGAAAAGGGTCTTTACAGTCATCATTATATCATAGATTGGAACATGGATAGAGGGCAGTGATCAATAAACAACTTGGGGGCAATCAAGTATAATGTTGCGTGACCACAGTTTTTCTGAAGCCATAATATATGAGGGTTTTTTCCTATTCACACCCTAAATTGGGATTTTATCGATACCATTGTCACACTAGGGTTTGAAAAAGTACCCTTTTTCTTGAAAATTGCTGTTTTTGATACCCTAAACGGTGTCATCTTATTCACCCTTCAGTCAAAAACAACCCTAATTCACCTTTTTCTTTGTCATGCAAAACCTGCAATGCGCCCCCACCAAGGGAAACTTGGCCACTTGACTGTTATATTGTGGGGGACGAGGAGCAATCGTCTCTACACTATAATGAACAATCAATGTCCATTGATGCTTTTATATAAATTTGTTTTGTCAGGATGTTTTTTGTTTCCAGATTAATTTCAAAATATTTTCTTGCCTAGAAATTTTTTTATTTTTGTTCTTTGAAGTTTCATAAATTAAGGCTAGCTCCTTTAAATTTATGAGAAGAATGTTAGAATATGAATATGATTTTTTTTTCATTTCAGGAAATACATGTCACCATGGCATTGTATCAAAGTCCATCCACTACACCGGAAGCAGGAAGCAGGTACCTTAAGTTCACTATCCTGTTTGTTATATCCTGGTCGGCCTACTGCCAAGATCCTACCACCAAACCGCTAACCACAAGCCCAGCCTCGGCAATAACGCTGCTTGGCCCTACCACTGGTCAGACACCACCAAACGGCCCTACCATTGGTCAGACACCGCCAAAAGATACAACATACAAGGAAGTCGATACTGAGGAGGGAATTCCAGCAGTGACTGAAAGCTCTTTGCCAAACTGCAAACTTGAGGTACAAATACCCAAGAGCGTCAAAGAGAATTTTAAAGATGAAGATGAAAGGAGAAATTTAATCTATGCGAACTTGGATTTTGATAACGTAGATTTGGATCCGAAAATGGGGTATTTGAGTAGCGATACAAAGTATGTCACTCCTTTGCGATGGGCGTTGGCTTCAGGGAGACGAGGGATTTTGTTGGTTCAATTCCCAGCCAATTTTCAATCTTTATCGCTTGGATCGCTCAGCGCGGATGTGCTTTCTACATCAATGTCCGTCAACACCGATGCATGCCCGCAATTCACGACTGGATCTGATGATGCCAAACAAGCAGCTGTCGCAAAAGCGTTGCTCGAAGCGTTTAATTTGACGACAGACAGCGGATTGGTTGATTTCAAAGTGTGCCAAGAAATAGCGCATCTACCGGAGCCCTTTGCAGGCGATAAAGGCACGGTTATGGCGTTCCTTGTGAATATATATTTCATCATTTACAATACGCATCACAAATGTTGGACTCATGGGGACGATGGTGCTTTATCAGTAGAAGTTTTTCGTCCGCCGAAATGGCTTACGATTCCCGTCGTAATTTTAGGAATTTTAGGCGCGGTGATTTTGCCTCTTCAGCTACTTGGTTTCATCCAGAGAACCAACTCCCCGTATTGCGAACAAATTTACGAAAAGGATGACAAAGGTGACAGAGTTGCGACAGGGAAAGTCAACAAGTTCTATCACAGATTGACAAATCTACCAGTTGGTGCGAAATATGTAATTTTTACGTACTCTTCTGCTTTTGCGATTACTTTACGATTAATTGTAACATGCGTACTTGTGTATATTATGTTATGTCCTGACGTCTTTTTTCAACTTGATGCCTTTTATTATGAAAGATATGATGCCTTTTATCGTAATAACTTCATCAAAATGACAAATGTCGCGTATCACATCGCGCGCGCTTTAGTCTTGCTCTTGCCGTTACTGTGGTTCTTGCCAACGTTACCAAGCATATTCAGGCACGAGTACAAATTGCGTAGATTTCGTTTTAAAAACCCGACCAGGACAGTGGCCTCTGCTCCCTACTATGCGGAGTATCCTTTAGAAAGGACTTTCTTTGGTCTATTCCCATTTCCCCTTGTTGATGATCATATTCCGTCGCATGCGCTATCAGAAATCGAAGGCCTAAGCACTTTGTATTATTACATGCTGCAACGCATCAAAACCGCCCTCAGGTTGCGATTACTCGTTCGTATTTATGTGCATGCCTTAAAACGAGTATGGAACGGGATTGTTACCATCATGTGGCCTTCGGATTTTTCCACCTTGTGGAATGTCATGTCCGCTTTCACTTGTGTTCTCACACTTGGGACGTCCATTCCAATCATAGCCGCCTTTAATTTCCTCCGCCTCATATTTTCAGCATTTCTTTATTTGTTGCC
Organism: Ophiothrix spiculata; assembly: GCA_000969725.1. Taxonomy (NCBI): domain Eukaryota; kingdom Metazoa; phylum Echinodermata; class Ophiuroidea; order Amphilepidida; family Ophiotrichidae; genus Ophiothrix; species Ophiothrix spiculata. Next base: position 5,151 of record JXSR01S013049.1, read on the forward strand.
AAGCGCTTACATTCTATTGTGCATTACCAACACGCATTATCTCATCATCTCGTTTGTTAATTGGGCTTATAAAGCTAGCATCTTGGATAGACTTAGTAAACTAAGCGATCATCAGACCACAAGTCATGTTGCCCTGGCAACTGAGGATGTTGCAATGGATACAATTGAAGGTGATGATAAAAAGGTTGACGTTGATGGTGCAGAAGGTAAAGAAGAAAGTAAAGGAGAAGAAGTTGAACAAAGTGAAAACAAACAGAGTGAAAGCAAACAAAGCGAGTCATCGCCACCAAAGCAGACGGTTGTAAGTTTCCGCGGAGGGGCAAGCGAGACTGGATGTGTTGAAGAAATTGAAGGAACGCCTACAGACCCAAAAGAGTTGTACATCACAAAATGGCTGCCGTTATCCAGGTTTTACTCCAGTTTGTATCAGCGTCTACTGCCCACCGACGATGACAGTGTTTGTCCTGGCGTGTTTTTGAAAGTCGTATTTGTCGTCATTGCCTTTGTGATGTCCGTGCTCCTGCTGGTTATTATTTTAATCGGTGGGTTTATTGTATTTACATTTTTGAGCTTTGTCTTGCTACTTTTGTCCACCATCTTTATTATTTACTTGTTAAGGATCCTTGCCTTGTGCACATTGCTTAGTAGTATCGTAGTGTTGTCGTTTTGTGGATTAGTAATCAACTCTTTGAGCGTCATACCGTTTTGTCTGTTGGGACTAACGTTGCTTGGCTATATAATCGGTGCTTGGAGCGGCCTTTCAAAGTCATACACCAATATGCACCAAACTACTATCAAGATTGCCAAAGAGGTACGACCAGAGCTGTGTTTTGTGCTCGTAAAACGAGGGAAGGGTGAAGTCAAAGGAAAGTCGGAAGAAAATCACGAGGAAGATGCTGTGGATCATACCGCGCCGTCAGCGGGTGACGAAGCAGATATGGAGGTGCTGGAACAGGAAAAGCTCGTCAGTTTGTCGGATATGAAAGACCGACCGACGGATATCGAAGCTGAAATCATGGTGGAGGAAAAAATCTTCTGGCATGTCGTGGAGCAAGTCTCCCCTTTGCGTGTTCAAGTCATGTCGATTGTTATCACGACAAGCATCGCCGTTCTAGCAGCCGTTGTGGCCATCATAGTCCTTGTCGACATTGGGGAGCTACAAGATTTCCAAGCATTTGGGGTGAATTTGGTCGTGCTAGTGGTAACTTTGGTGTTTACTCAAGTTAGTTCCCTTATTTCTGTTAGTAAAGAGGAGGAGGAGGAAGATTTTCGATTGGGTGTGAGAAATGCGGTGATCGGGTTTAAAGGAGATAAAAATATGTGCAAGAAGCATCATGTAGACTGATGGGATTTTGATGTTGCGTGGATATGATTGCAATAATATCTGTTGTGTAGCCAGGATTGCGTACCCGTGGGGTGCGCAATAAGTCCTAGTCCAAATCGGTGACGGGCCCAGGGGCTGCTAGGGGCACCTGCCTATATCAGGCGGGTCCCCAAATGTATTATCAGCAGTAGTTTTGGACTACTGCACCTTTTTTTTTTTTTTTTGTGCCATTGTTTTTATTTTTTTCTTTATCCAACTCTTTTGTTGTTGTAGACTCCCAGGGTGCGCGCGCGCCCCTTCCGCACCCCCTGGCTGTGCCAATGAATATTGTATCGTTATTTTGCATGCGTTTTGCATTTTTATTACATCATTGGTATTGTATCCAATTTCTCTACTCATGTAATGGTCTTGCTTGGTATATTGGCTATCTCTGAACCAATCCTGCTTATTTCTGTGCGTTTAAATGTAAATCACATGCAGAAACCTTGGTCACATTTGAGACAGTTTGCAGTGTGAATTTTTAGAGAAGTGTACGAGGAGGCATCGCTCCATAAGTTCTGTGATTGGGGAAAGGCGTATTACCTTGATTTTTAAGCTTTGAAGGATGGTTTCATGTTGCCAAAGTGTACCCTCAGGACTTAGAATTTATGATACAATTCTTGGACAATTTATGACTTGAGTCAAGAGCTTGAGTTTTACCCATAGATTTACAGGGGAGATGCAAGGCACGCCGTCATTTTGAGCCGGAATTGGGGGTATTCGGGTTTTTGCCGATATAGCTTGCAGATGATGCATCGCACCATGTCATAATGCATGTATATTGAAACACGCACACATGCTTTGCGTGCAGGTTGGCGTATCATTCGCGTAAAGTATTATTTGCGCAGGTTGTCTATATGCGTAACCAAGTCTAAGCACTCAGAGCTTATTTTGGTGGGAACTGAGTGGAGCCGAATACCCCCAATTTGAGCTCCATGGCTGACGACGCCATTACACGAGCTGGTATACAAAGCCTGGTATCTCCCCTATAAATCTATGGTTTTACCTGAAATGGGTAGGGTCATAAGAACTGATTTGATAAAGGTGTTTGAATGGACCCTGCTGCTAGATACCCCACCCCCAGTACACTATATTTCGTTTTGTTGGAAAAAAAGTATACTTTAGGTCCCATTAAAAACTATACCCTAACCCTAAACCCTACACCCTAACCATAAATTAAACCTAACACTAACCCTAAACCCTAACCCTAAAATTCTGGATGGGACCTAAAGTACACTTGGTCCGTTTTGTTTAATTCAGAAGCACAAGTGCATAGCTTCACAATATTTCACAGCCGTAAGTACTTACATTTTCTGGTGCTATAAATATTAATATTTCATGATATTTTTTGATACAGCAATAACATAAAAGTGTTTTAAAGGTGCAATTCATGATTCTGATGGGACAAAAACCCTGCTTCTTTTCTAGCTAAATAAGAGTACAACAAAAAAATACTGAAAATTTTCACTTGATTTGATTGTTTATGCATGTTACAAGCTTTTCAGCATTTTAAAAAAATCCTCATAGGCTTCTGTGTTGTAATAACTGTCCGGGCCCGAACAATAATAAAAAAATTACACATTTTCTCACTTTTCTAAAAAATGCAAGCACATATGAAAGAATGGTTTGTGGATCATGACATATATCAGTTGAGGATTCTTATAAGCTAAGAAGCCCAATTTTGATAGAGGTGACCTTGAGGGTGAAAAGTGGATCATGAATTGCCCCTTTAAAATCTGCCCAACAAAGTTAAAACGCAGTATTTGTGTTGCAGATATATTTCCAGATACTTCCTTTTCCCTTGGTGAAATCATGCATGAATGAGCAGATGATCAAATCTCTCTCTAACTTTAAGGCAGCATCTACGATGTCAAACATGTGAAAATACAACTTTTTAGCATGGGATTGGATTGAAGTGAAATTGCCAGTTTATAGGATGTATCTGCTATGCTTTATAAATGAACATACTGCATTTTTACTTTGTGGGGCAGAATTATAATTATGTGGGCTGCTCTGGCAAAATGAGAGAAAAGTCACAAATCTACAATTTGAATAAATAGCATCTAAAGTAAAAACATGGTGAAAAAGTCAAATTTCGTTTTTTGACATAAAACGCATTCATGCATAAGTGTTTACCTTTACCTAAAGTTTTGAAGGTCAATTTTGCCAGGATGTGCAATTATTCAGGGTAAATTGATGCATATTGCTATTATACACTATAGTAATCAGTATCTTTGAAATCGATATCAGCTATTTTTTATTGCGATATGTTCAGTGGACTGCTTTGGATTTCGATCTCTAAATGAAGAACTAAGAAAGAAAGTGTGACATATTATATATCATTCAAAAGCTGAGATTATAGAGAATGAAAATATGTCATAAACTCAATTTTGAAATTTGCGACTTTCCTCTCATTTTGCCAGAGCACCCCTCATATGTATCACCAGCTCTTATTGAACTATTTACAAATGTATATAAAAGTTTACTACATGGTCATTCTTTTTAATGTGGGCACCCATAAATGGTGGATTTGTTACATGGAGAGTGATTTATACATCAATTTCTGTCATTTCTTTTCAACAATCCAATAAAATGTCATAATTTTGGTATGAATTTAAAGACAATTTATTTGACTTTACGAAATTAAGATTAGAACCCAAATGAAGTGATTAATTAAGCTTAATGACCCGTTAAAGCTACTTAGCCAGGGTGGAGGCGGGTGTGGATGAGGCATCATGAAAATTGGGCATGAATTGTTCTGTCATAACTCCTTAAAAACCCGTTGAAGTGTCACAAATCTTATATGATTTTAAAGGCTAGTTATTGTTTATCAAAAACAAGTTGGAATTAACCAAAATAAAATTGATTATTAACGCTATTAACAAGTATAAGTCAATAAGCTAATTTAGCCGGAGATGAAAACAGGCATAAATGTGGTTGGTGTGGATGAGACACGTACATTGTGCACCAAATGTTGTCACAACTTTTCAATAATCGCATGAAATGTCATAATTTTGGTATGATTTTGAAGATAATTTATTAGCCTATAAAATCGATTGAAAATATTAGCCAAATAAAGGTATTTATCAACTCTAATCAACGATTACCAGGAAGGAGTTAGGTATGGATGAAGTGAGTGAGATGAAACGCAAATGGGCCTCACCTCAAAAAGGATGACCACATGGTAATTGGTCACAGTATTATTTATTAATCAGAACAAAAAAGAATCATGTTAGAAATTCAGATTTTACTGAAAGATGAAAAAAAAGTTTCTTTAGAAGAAACTTCATTTACTACATTATGTACACATTTTACATCAAACATAAATCTTTGTTTAGTATTTGTATTAGGCCAATTAAAATTAATTGTTTGTCTCAAAGCTCCCACGCATATTAGTTTTAGTGTGCACGTTAGTTTTTCAAAAAGTCTGATTTTTTTTTTTTTGTTGCATTTTTTTTTTTGAAAAATATTAAAATTTCCAACTGTGATTTTGTGTTCAATTTGAAATTTAATTAATTTTGTTCTTTATTCTGTTTTTGATTTTTTTAAGAGGCCAATATTAACATTAAATTTGTATCATGTTAATATTTAGGAATATGTTATGGAACTCTTTGTGTTATACATGTTTAGAATGATACTCAGGACTTCTGTCAAACGCAAAAAAAAATCTAAAAAAAAAAAAAAAAGATTAGAAAT
>JXSR01S013053.1:10237-26277 GCA_000969725.1 Ophiothrix spiculata
TGATCAGGGTTCCCAACATTTCAAGAAAATAAATCCCCTGATTTTTTCCTGATGATAAAGGTCTCGGATTATAAAAGTCTAAGGTCTGGTCTTGGTCAACAATGTTGTTTTTATATGCCCTTTTGCACCTTATCAACAGGACTAAGTGGTCCACATAATATCAGAAAACAGATTCTGAGCCACTACAGACAGCTCAGAATTGATTGCTTGAGCTTTAATTCTCACTTTCCATATATTATCTAGCCAATCAGAACACAAGAATATAAGTATGTGGAGTGGAATGAAAGTCACAATGTGTGTTGTGTTCCGGTTTGTGTGATAGGCATTCGGAGCGTATGAATGATACATTGCTTTTGTCAGGTGATGATTTATTTAGTTTAGCTTAGTTTTTGAATTTTGATGGTCTAATAAAAGTGTAATTTCTTTCCACAAAAGATGTAATATTATTTTTTCTGTTGTGTATGAATTAGGTTAATAAATTTATATTCCATTATGCTCATAAAATGAGACGAAATCAATGCACTAGCGGTAAATTTTGTCCAATTCACTCAGTCCCTATGGGCATCAAAATTGACCGCGTGTGAATTGATTTTGTCTCACTTCACTCGCGAAATAAAATGTGTGTTTAGTAAATAATTGGAGACATGCATTTAGCCCGAGGCCACTCAAATATAATGTTGCAGGCATAGCGTGACCAAGAAAAAGGTGAATTAGGGTTGTTTTTTGAGGACTGAAGGGTGTATCAGGTGACCCCTTTTAAGGTATCAAAACAGCAATTTTGGGGCAATTTTCAAGAATTAGGGTACTTTTTCAAACCCTAGTTTGAAAACAGTATCAATAAAATCCAGATTAAGGGCGTGAATAAGGGTCATATTTTGGGGATGTTTTGAAAAACTGTGGTCACACTATGCCTGCAACATTATATGTGACGCAATCAAGGGGAATGAGTCGGATGTCGGCAATCTTCATTTCTGATATTTTATTACAATCCGATTGTGCATTAAAAATGCTACATTTTGATTCAAATCCCATCATTATGGGTCATCTGGTTTCAGAGATACAACAAAACTTGGACCAAAAACAATGAAAAACAAAAGAAGTTTCCACCTTTATTGTCATGTATCTCAAAATCAATATTCCCGACATCCGACTCATTCCCCTTGATCACGTCACATATTTGAGTGCCCCCCCCCCCCGGGCATTTAGTCACTCACCTGTGTAAATATATCATCAACAGACTGTTTCAGGTTGAATAACATATTGCTACAAGTGCTACTAGAACTGGAAGTGCTCTGGCAGTCATCGTTGTCTCCAAGCTAGAAGGAGAAAGACAATTAATATGTTTCTTTTGTTACTGCAGCCACCAGGGGAATTTTTGCTGTCACTGCAGCCATTAGGCGACAAAAATAAAAAAAAACTGTTTTAAGGGGCCGACCAACCCTAAATTTGCATTTTCAAAGATTTTTTTATTTTAGTTTTGTCAAAATCATGTAAAATCAGCCGTTTTTTTGCCATAATTGAACAATTGAGCCTAATTTTTAAAGAAAAATTCTTTGTAAAAAATATCAGTTTTTCTCCCAATTTTTTCAGATTTTGGGTTATTTTAGGCGAAAAAAAATAAAATTCGACCAACCAACCGATCCTACTTGAAAGGTTCGCCCGCCCGTAAAACAGGATTTTTTTTTTCGTTGCCCAAGGAGAAAAGATAATATAGGTCACCAATCTATGATGTATATAGACTTGGGCGAATTCCTTGATTTTTGGATTATGTTTGATTTTGTTGTATAGCATCATGTTAAGGTTATGGGAGCATATTTTCTATACATAAACAATTATATGGACCTTCATATCCCTATCTCCCAAATGTTTTTCAAGACATCTAAGCCTGAATTTATCATTCAAAAATCCCAGGTACCCCCTGCCATTCAAACCAAAATCCCTGATATCCCGATCCAATATCCAGCAATGGCAAGTCACCGAGTGGCCTGCCTAGTAAGCACTTTCTTACTCTGATACATCCCCCACCTCCATAATGCATTTAGGTGAATTTCTTGATTGCTGCTTGTTTGATTTTGTTAGATAACATCCTGCTAGGGTTAATGCTTAAGGGGGGAAAGCACCTTACTCAATTTTACGTTTTTGCAAATTTATTTTGTACCATAACTTTTGAACAAAGTGCTTAAAGTTAATAAAAGTATACATTTCCAGAAAGGAATTTTCACAAGGAACATGATGGTGATTTTTGACCCAAAATCAAATTTTTTGAGGAAATCACAAAAAACCCATTTTATTTGGCCATTTGGGCTTCCGGACAAGCTAAAAATAACATTTTTTTTAAATGACCTCTGAATGGGAATTTTAATTTAAAACACCCACTCGGATGTTGCGTCATTTTTATTTTTTGGAATTTTGGCCAATTTTTTGATTTTCATGCCAAAAAAAGGTCAAAAAATGGCCAAAAAATGGATAAATGTTAATTTTTGACCTTATTTGGCATGAAAATCAAAAAAGATGGCCCAAATCCTAAAAAGTAAAACTGACGCAACATCTGAGTGGGTGTTTTGAATTAAAATTCCAATTCAAAGGTTGTTTAAAAAAAATGTTATTTTCAGCTTGTCCGCAAGCCCAAAATGGCCAAAAAATGTGTTTTTTGTGATTTTCTCAAAAAAAATATGATTTTAGGTCAACACCATCAAGTTCCTTGTGAAAATTCCTTTCTGGAAATGTATACTTTTATTAACTTTAAGCACCTTGTTCAAAAGTTATGGACAAAATAAATTTGCAAAAACGTAAAATTGAGTAAGGTGCTTTCCCCCTTAATGACGTGTGTGATCATTCCAAACCCTTGAAGTTATTTTTCTTAATCCATGTTCTGTAATTACCTCTATAACATCTGAGTTTTTATTGCAATCTTGAGTAGAAGCATTCTGTGGATGACAAAGAAAACAGAAACATGAAATGAGTGTTCAATTTGGGATATTTATAAAGAAAGTTAGGTTATGTTTATTCTACAGCTTCTGACACTACTTTAAGGTTGGAACTTTCAACCCATCGCCTAGGTTGACTATTTTCGAACCTTTTCACATTCACACTTTTAAACACATTCATACTTTTAAACAAGGTCAACTCAAGAATGTGGGTAGACTAGTAACATGTCCTTGTGTTTTATCATCAAATTTACTTAGCAAAAAAAGAAAAATATATCAAAATTATTTAAATGAGACCTGCTATATATCAGTTTTGGCTTTGGGACCCTTAAGGTACCTTTCTATATGGCAGGTCACAAATAAACATGGTCTGGTTGTTTCAACTTTTTTTTCTAATTTCGGTACCCAAATATTACTCATATTTTCTTATATTCCATGTGAAATTTTACTGCTGAAACATGTTTTGCTTCGGAGATATGAGTAAAAATGTGTCAAATTATGGTTATAATAATTAATTTATACAGCAAATTATAAGCTGCTGAAGTACATAATGGATCACAAAATCAAAACTGTTGGGCTACATTAACTGAAATTTGCAATTAAGACCTTTTAAGTCTTTAGTGGTGATCTTTTATATGAAAGTGACATCTAAGTTTTGTAAAATTAGACCAGGCATGCTCCTTTCAATTAGCATTGATTTAATTGTCAAAATGAATTTGAATTAATCCATGTGGTTGTACAATTTTAACGTTATCTCTGAAAAAAAAAGCTGTCTTCACTCTTTCACTCCGGAAAGCCGTTGAAAGCGTGCAAGATTAGCCGGAATAATTTATTGACATAATTTATGCAAAGAGCTAGCCAAAATTAGTGAAAAATACGCATGCAGACATATCATACAAAGGGGTAGTTGCTGTTTTAGTTAATTATTCCGATTGATACTAATGTCTAGAAACTCGAAGTCAACATGCAATTGGTTTTCTGGCCTTTATAAATGGTAAAAATGACGAACTGTATCTAGGGCCTTATTCTAGGCCTCTATGCTACACTTTCATCATGTTCATAACCAAAACATGAATTTGACTGGCTGAGTAATCAATTTGGCAGAGAGACTTCTTAGTCATTCATATGTCTTCATCAAATAAATAATTCATTTTAAATAAAGGATATTTAGGCTATTCAAATGATTAGTGGTAAGTTTTTCATTTGAGCCCCCGACCGCGCGGTTTTTATCTCCTTGTTTCCTTGGGCAAGAAACTTTACTCTACTTGCTCCATGGTTCGGATAGGACGTAAAGCCGTTGGTCCCCTGTACGAATAGACTCCTTCATGGGGCATGCATTTCACGCAAGTACTGTGTATAATTGATTGATTGATTGATTGGTAATTACTGTTCAAAAAAGATTAGAACTTTGAAATTGTATCTAAGACTATGGCTGCATATAACACACTGTCGAACATTGTTTATGACAAAGCATCATTTACACATTTACTAAGCTCACCTCTACTATACTACAGAATATCTGCAATCCATCTGAATTGCATTCAAACTTTGATGAATCTGTAAATAACAAAAACAAAACATTTCAATCAGATGACCGTTTGACTCCCAAGGAGTGTTGGCCAGTATTCCAAGCAGAAGCAGAAGATGAAAAAGAGAAATACAAACTGTCAAAAGTGATTTGGCTGGGAGTCAATTCTTCAGTATCCTCATGCTCCCCTACACTGTATGAGCAAGCAAAATACAGCACTTTTATCCATTATGTGTACATAGGCAAAAGGTAGCATATCGCTCATTCCGAAAAATCGGGTGCCAATAGCATGTTTTACGTTCTTTTGTCCACAAAAACCTTCCAGTGCCTTTATCTCTTCCAATACTGCAATTTTCGGGTAGGGCTTGTCAAAATCTACTTGGTCATATATGGTTTGTCATACTTTTAATGCCATTATGACTCTGATTTATGCCTTCAAAGTAGCGAAAAATAGCTAAAATGAGTTTCCATCGCAAAAGTGTTACTTTTGGACATGCTCATTTTCTTTTAGTATATAATACTTTTTCAAGCCTATTATAATTTTTAAACAGATAAACGATCAGCATTTTGTATCTGAACAATGATTTCCAAATTTGATGACATCTTTCCATAATTCAAAAACGAAATTCATTTTCCACCAACATCGTGTGAGCTACGTTACTTAAGTTTGGCATACCATTATTTGATGGGGAAAAACAGCAATTCCAACAAAATTTAAGTATGCTGACAGCAAACATTCCAGTGAATTTGAAAACCATAATAGAAAATGTCAAATTTATTCATGTTTGACGAAAGAAAGTGTTGAACATGAAAATTTGAACCGACCATGTTAAGAAATGTGAGCTACGTAACCATATATCTCAGTAACCATAGGCATTGCAGCAATTCCATTTTAGTATGTGATAGAGATATACACTACTACTCGTTTATATTAGAATTTACTAAGTAAATGGTCTAATGTATGTTTTGTGCATTAAAACATGCAAAAACAGTGAGCTACATTACCGTGATCTACGTTACTACCGACCTCTACAGAACTTATAACTACCGTTTCATGACTTTTCTATGCACTAACAGTGCATATGAAGGATACACTTGCCTACAAATGCAAAAAATTGGCGAGTATCAATACTTAAAAATTGAGCAGGTAACGTAGCTCACCCATTGCCCACCACGTAAAAATGGGTAAGTCTTTGTAACAGAAAAAATATAGAAGTGGTGTTGACAAATCACTTGGATTCAATGTCCATGACTAGTTTACTAATAAAAAACGCTTAAAAGAAAAATATTTGAGCAACTTTATTTTTTCATTTTTTTCAACTGCATTGGCACCCGATTTTTCGGAATGAGCGATATACACAAATAATAAATCAAAGAGACTATATTTATGTTCTAAATGTGATAGAATTCACCATAAAATCTCAAAAAACCCTCAGTCGCCCCCATAAAAAAGCATGGATGAAATACTTGAAATAGACTCATGAGGAAAATTCATGGTTCAAAAAGTATTACATGTAAAAGGTTTCAAATATTTGGTACTCACAGAAAATCCAGCTCAGAGCAGTCACAACAGACACTGCTAGAAAAGTGGGCACATTTATGCTTGAAATAAATTGCACATGCTGGTAATTCATTAATTCCAAGATTCAAGAGGTCAAACTAGCTACCAAATTGGTTTCCAAAAAAATCCTTATGTACGAAAATCAGCTGCATAAATGGCAAAAGGACAATGAGCACTCACCTCAAATTCCTTGCTTCTATAGCCCTGAATAAAACTTAACTCTTTGATATAAAAGCGACCATTCTCCTGAGGTGTTGCACAAATTTATCTTTGTATTGCGAGGTAATTCTGTGTTCAAATTCCTTGCTTCTATGGCCTGAATAAAACTTACGCTTTGTTATATAAGTGACCATTCTCCTGAGGTGTTGAACAAATTTATCTTTGTATTGTGAGGTAATTCTGTTTTTCAAATTCCTTGCTTCTATGCCCTGAATAAAACTTACTCTTTGATATATAAGCGACCATTCTCCTGAGGTGTTGCACAAATTTATCTTTGTATTGTGAGGTAATTCTGTGCTTCTGCAGCAAGTCATGGATAATGCTGTATAAAAGGAATAAAACCAAAAATGTCAGGTAAGTTGTGTTCATTTGTGAAGATTTCTTTTCATCCAAACAAAGGTTTCAATTTTGTATCTGCAGACGATACACTTGTATGTTAGATAAATTATAGTCAACTACGCAATATTATGAAAATATCTTAACACCTTAAGAAGTAATAAAGTAGAATGTTGTTTTAAATGTTGATCCTAGGACCTTGTGGGTATATGGTATTTTCTTTAAAAAATTCAAGAAGGCACCAATATATTGTTTTGCTGTGTGGTGTAGTTTTCTATGCACTTTGGTGTGCCAGGGTTAGGGTTAATATACAAGGGGTGAATATGACAATAACAATTTACATGTTATCATTAAGGGGTTTTCTCTGAGATGCAAATACACCCATTTATTTTCTTAAAAATTTAGTATTTGGTAGATTTATTTGTGCTGATAACGATTCTAAAATAAAAAATATAGGTCACCGTGCTCGTTATTGAGATACAGGCATTTCAAAAAGTACATATTTTCCCAAAAAATCACCCGATTAACCATACAAAGTATAGGGAAAACTCCAAAATGACGATCATTATGTGCTTGTAAAATAGTAAATCCTCCATTTATTTTTTAAATTTTTACATATGTAAAGCACTTTTTGCGTTCTTCAAAATACTGAAATAAAAATATATAGTCACCGTGTTAGTTTTCAAGAAAAACGACCAAAACTGGCATTTTTTTGATAAAATTTGATTACTTTCATGGCACATCTGCGTCTGCATATTTCCCGCATATATTTCGCAGCTAGGTGGCGCGTGATTAACCAAAAGCGTTAGTAAAGCATGCTTTCAGTGTGCATTGAAATTTCAGCACGCAAAACAGATGCAAACATTTGTTTAAACCCCTTAATACCACTAACACTTCACATTATGCAATAATCTTGAAATGTTTGACGAAAAGTTTGGGATGATGCTGAGCTTGACTAATGCCCTTATATTATATTAAACTTAACTTAAGCTAAAGTAAAATACACTTTTTACACAACCAACAATTTAGAAATACCCATAATCAAAATAACCAAATTAACCTACCTTTTACCATGACTAGGTTTTGGAGAAGATAAGGTTTCAAATTTCTTGACCTCTTTTTCCATCTCATGGAACATTTCTAAACAAGAAAAAATAAATTAAAAATAAGTTGAGTTACCTGCATAATTTGGCACACAGTACAGACCTATTATATAGAAACATCATTTGACATGCACATGACCTCAAAAAAGTTGCAATTTTTTTCTTGAAATGAATAAAGCTGAACTAACATTCAGCACATATGCAACTGGTGCTCAGGTTAGAGCTTGCAGCTGTATAGATCAATAATCACACACTCATAAGTATAATTAATTAGATATTAAAAGATAAGATTCATTGTTTTGCCTGTCACCTATCGTTTCATAATGGAGGACCTACATTATTTTGAGCAATGATTGCCCCTGAAGGGGGTGCCTATTACAAAATGTTTTTATTCTCATTCTTAGTCACAAATTTGGGACATTTTAAGATCAAGAATGAAGTCAAGTATTTGCCGAAAAACACAAGACATTGTTATTTAAAAAAACGTACATCCCTATGCAAACATAAAATATTCCAGTTCAAAAAGTGCGCGTAACTTCAATAAGATGCTTGCGTTTATCAACACCGCGCCATAATTTTCAACGCACGGCTCAACTGCGTTTAACCCTGAACTCACTGTCATGTATTGTCTCATAATCGATAGCCAAATTTCCTTATCACACTCACTGTCACTAAGAATATAATTTCAAATGCTAATTTTAACAATCACATATATTATTGTACAATGCACTCTACGCATAGCATGGAGCGTCATGCAATTCCTTGAACCCAGGGGAAATTGTAATGATTCTGATCAACTACCAGGGCATCAAGGCAACTGGTTGGGATAAATTGCCACACACACACTCTTAAAATTTAACACCAAAGCCCATATCAGCCACAGAGTTTCATACAGGTTTCTATGAGACAATAAGCAGTTTGTTCCTTGCTCACAGAAATTTCAAGCACACTAAGGTTCGACCCCAAGACCTTCCTCACCTTAAAGCAATACTATAAGATTTTGATCAAAAATGTTTTTTGTAAAAACAACATAGCCTAAAATGAAAGAAAGTGACTATCTTAAAGGGTTTGAAAGTGTATTTGGTCAAAAAATTGTTTTGCCCCCGAAAAATGGATAAAAAGCACATGCATGCTTTCCAATGCTAATACATGGGGAATTAAATTCAGGATCCCAAATTTAATTCAACAAATGACCATAACAGAAAAAGTAAGCATATTTGAGCAAAATCATTTGCAGGGTAATGAGCTAAAAAAAATCAGAAGTCATGGGTGACAGGAAGCGCTTCATTTTTAACACTTTATAGTATTGCTTTAAGCTAGCCCCTTACTGATTAACTTTGACTGATTCAAGAGACAATTTTTCACACCAAGTTACATACCTTTAACAATTATAAGCTCAGTAGAAAGTAGTTTTGGTTCTGTATAAAAACAAAGCAAACACAAAATGTATAAGAAACTGTTGTATTTTATTTCCTTTGAAAAATAAAACTATACAATTGTACTTCTATTCGTAATCCAAAAATAATATACATTTTGGAGCAGGCCTCTGTTTCACAAGGCCAAGGCTATTACAGGCCTACCCTTAAAAGAATGGCTATATCTCTCAAGGCTTAGGCCAAGGCCTTGAGTCTCAATGCCAAGGGTACATTATCCAGACCAACTCTTCCACACACTAACATGCTTACCATCTGCCTCCCCTCCAGATACTTTACTTTTACGATATCTTGTATGATATGTGTAATCCCCGGGTGTAACCAACTAAATCTACAGAGGAGGGTGGCCGTGGCAACTATTGCATGGTTGCCGTTCGGTGTCGTAGAAGATCACCAGCTGCGTCATGTGACTCATGTCCTATACCGCCTCTAGTAAGCCATCGGAAACATCGTGGAAAAATACAACTTCCGGGATCATGCGGGATGGCCACTAAAATTATATTCCTAATCGATAAAAAATATGATGAAATCTATAAAAAGTGGGGTTCACGCGTGAACCCCAGTGGATTTAGAGTAATATAATTATGGTAAATTTTGTGACATTACTTATGATAATTTATTTGATCAATGTAAAAAAAGGAGTTCCTGTAATATTTTCAATACATAGTTCGTGGCTCTGCCCATTGCTATACACGTAAAATGTATCCCTAAATTTGCGTTTCAGAAATCCCTCAGCTTAAATCAAGTAAATCGTGTCATATGCCGCCTGTAAATCTATACCATACATTATCCAACTCTTCCACACACTACCATTCTTACCATCTGCCTTCCCTCCAGATACTTTGCTTCTGCTGCTAAGCTCATCTTGTAGGATGTGTGTAATCAACTCATCCAACTCCCGTATACACCGTTCTAAATCAGTTGACGTTAATTCACAACTAGTCTTTTTCTTTTTACTCTGAAAATAATAAGTTTAAGAAATTTCATAAATTGAGACAAACAGAAGATTGATTGTGATTTAATATTATTCTCTGGAGATGCAAATAAAACAACTTGTTTTCTTTTAATGATCCAGCATTGGGGAATCGATCTGTCAATTCCAGAGCAGGCGATTACAAGAGTTGTAAAAGTATATCGATCTTGGATATATTGGTCAGCAGACAAACTCAACATCATAATTGAGCACTTTGTGTTTTTTGGTTTTACTAAGCCCATTCATTTATCCTTAATTGCTTGCAACTTGTTTGTGTATTTTTATATTGCATGTATATATTCATTAAGTTTCTTAATATTTTATTTTTATGTGTTGTAATTATCTTGTGATATTGTATTGTAAAGTCATGTTTCAAAATTGCAAGTGATTTAAATAAATATTATTATTATTATATCCTAGTACTTGATTGATGTAGGATCTATAAACTGGTGGCATGTTGAGCACATTTTTTTGACCAATTCTTCTTCTGAGAGATGCAGGACATACCCAAGAAAACTCAGCATTCATTTTACGCTTTTTATCGATGTACTTGGAGAAATCTTGTTACCGCCTGCTCTGATGATGATGATCAAGCCTTCAACAACTCACTGTATCTCTTTATACAGGCGCGTACCGTTGTTGATTCGTGATGAATCCACAGTTGATATTCAAATAAGCTTGTCACGCACAGCACGGCGTTTACTGATGTGCGTTTACGCAGTACACAAAAGTCGTCACACTGATCATCGCGCGTCGGGCACTTATAGTACGTGCAAAAGTCCAGTGCTTGGGAAAAATGATAAAGTCAAAGCAGCAAACATTCACAAATTAGCACTTTGCTTCAGGTATGCTAAATGTTTTTATGAAGATAAGTAGGCCTATCTGTTAAATTGAAAACATTTAGAATTTAATTCATACGTTTTCAGGAAGATTTTCGTTGTTGAAAGGTATTCAAACACGCCACAGAGTTGTTCATCGCGAATCAACAACTCTGCATCCGATGTGTCTGCGTATTTTTATCACGCTCGGGTGGCTAAAGCCACCCTCGCGCGATAAAAATACGCAGACGCATGGATGCATCGTTGTTGATTAGCGATGAACAACTCTGTAGCATGTTTGAATACCTAATTGATTTCTTGATTAATGTTTCACTTTCATTCACACTTTCTGAATTTAAATCTTGGAAAGCAAGGTACAGTGTTGATGTTTGAAATTTAGGTTAAAAAGCAAATATGCTTTTTCATTGGTTTTATGACTGATTTGGTGGCCTAAATGCAAAATTTAACACTTTTTAAACAGATTAAATGTTTAAGCATATAATTCTAAAATTTTACTGAAATAATCACATTAAACATGAACACATTCCTACTCTAGTTTAGAGGGCAACTGTACTGCATAACAAGTTGTGTGAGAAAAAGTTGGAAAACTAGATTACATTTATAACAAGTAACCATGGTCTCAAAGTCATTAGACAAAAATTGAGTACACACCTTTGAGGAACTTGGTCGTTTTATCACAAAATGTTCATCAGCAGAATTTCCATCTAAGTGAGCAAGTTTTCTCTTAAAACCTCGTTTAAATTTCCTCTTCATCTTAAGAGCATTTTCAATCTGTACCAAGTCACATAGACAAGAAGAGCATAAGCACAGCGGATAGGAGACACCCCTGCCTGTGCCATAGAGGTCGTCTACCCTGATGAGTTTAGAGATCCTTTCAGCCAATGATGGCTCATTTGGTTTGCTTCTATCATAGCTGATTTTGTGCAGGTTTTCTTCTGGTCCGGATGTATTGCACACAACGCATGTGATTTGCGAGTCCATCTTGGAATTATTGTCTGAAACAAATAAAAAAAATTAGCCACTATCACTAAAGTGAAGTTCAATTTTCCTCAAGACCTACTGATTTTATTGCATTTTTAGAAAGTACTTGCAACTACTAATATCCATAACCATTCTTGTTGAACTTGGACAATTATAATAAAACAGACAATGATTTGTGCTTTGAATTTTTCATTGAATTTTTAATTTTCCGGAGAATGAAAAATTCAGTAATGGTGTTTCTAGAAATAAATTACTAAATTCTCAAAATTTAAACTTCTTTGTTACTTTAACAATATATTTTAGTGAAGAGATCATATTGTTTATTTTAATTTTCCTAAAGAATAATGTTCACTTTAAACTCAACTGCCATACATTTGGAATCTCAAACTTTAGGAAACTAGAAACACTGCTAACAGAACCCCAAGAAACGAATTTGGCTGAAAATTGTATTTTTAGAGCAAGTGTTTGTTTGTTTGTTGTGACTATGTTAAGATCTTTCTTTGATTCAAATAAGTTTTCACTTGTTTTCGTACCCAAGTGGATCGTGGCTAATACCTTTAAGAACTAGCAAACTTCTATTTTGCTTGTATCATACATTTAGGGAAGTCAACAGAATGACAATTTTTATTTTTATTTGTTAGCGTGGCGAAAATGGATTTGTTTATCACCTTCTTAATTAAACTTTTCATCCATCATTTCACATTATAAACATTTTTGAAACAAGAAATGTTTAAATGTTCACAAAACTATATCTGACAATTTTTTTTTTACTGCTTTCACTTTTTCCAGTGTTACTTTTGACTTTGCGTTCATCATAACAGATACCATATTGGAAATAAAGAGTTTTTCTATTTCGGGTGCAGATATTTCTTGGACTATAGCATATGATCTGCATACGCCATCTCATGAATACGTAATTTGTTGTACAGTAAAAGAGTAAATTCTCAGCTTTCTGTCGATACCAGTCAATTGATGGTGCGTAATTAAAAGTTCTTGGGATTTAAAGCGAGTGTTTTAAGTGTCGAAAATTTCACCGGGGGGGGGGGGGGGGGGGGGGGGGGGGGGGGGGGGGCATTTGTGGTGTTGAAAAATAGGTAAAATCAGTGTCACCTATAGAAAAAATTGAAATGATCATTATACAGGGTGAGTCAAATTAAAGTGTAATCAACGGAGGAATTCATTACAGAAAATCCATTGATGTTTATCAACTTTAATTATGTTTAATAAGTGGCAAATTTAATCAGCTTTCATGAGAAATTTAGTTTGTTGAAATTAACAAATGCATTCAAAAGTTACAGCCGTTGAAGTAAAGGTACCCAATTTTGATGTCGAACAAATTTACTTCAAGTTTAACATGAACTCTTTACTTTCAACAGTGGGTAATATCTTATTGATAGTGCATTAATGAACTTGACGCTGCATTCAAAATGTTAAACGGCACACATTGTGTAGAGATACTGAAGAAGATTCAATGAGGCAGATCAAAGTACTGATGGTAATTTCAGATATCAGTGCACAATCTTGACCATCGATGCCAGAAGATAAATAATAGCGCAACAATGTAGCAACCGGCACTGGCATTTTGTTGCAATTAAGCACCATCAGACTCACAGGCCTTTTGAAGATCGCCGTCTGTTGTGTCTGTAGTGTACAGATGCCAACCAGATCCCATCACCTCAAGCTATTTAAAATATTTTTTACGTTTAAGACCACGCAACTCTTCGTAACAGAAACAACGAAGGCTCTGGAAGATGCTGATCCGAATGATTCAACAAAACAACAACCGAATTAGAAGAGCTTTTTTGAGAGATCTGAACATTACCTCAAGAGTCAACACACAACACGATATTTAATAGTCCAAATTCAACAGCCTATTGCTTTCTTGTTATTTTATTTCCATAGGCATTCCTATCATAACAATTGAAAGAGACACCAGTCTTTGCTACGTACGCCGTTCAAATTGAGTACCTCTACTCAAATGACTATAACTTTAGAATGCCTTGTCCGATTTCAACACAATTAATTTTCTATGAAAGCTAATGAAATATGACATCTCATGCAGGAACGATTTTGTAAAAGAATAAAAGGAACTGGTTATATAATATCACTGATTAGATTACACTTTAATTTGACTCACCCTGTAGTGGCATATAATATATAATTTGTCTTGAAAGGTATTAAAATCACCTTCAAAATGGAGGGGGGGGGGGCTTCAACCACTTCAAATGAGTAACCCCCCCCAAAAAAAAAAAAAAAAAGAAAGAAAAAAAAGAAAAAGAAAAAGATCAAAAAAAGGTGCTTTCACACCCTACCAAAAAACAAAACAAAAAAGGTAAATAGGCTCCTCTATGAAAAATTTGAACACAGTTATCAATGTCTGTTTGTTTGTTTGTTTTTTATTTGGTATTGTCAACAAGAAAATAACATAAATATAGCAATAGAAAAAAAAAATTACACAAACCAAAGGAAGTTTACAAATTCTTCTGCAACACCACTCATGGGTGAGAGTACACTGACACCAAAGCTGACAAAACCAGGATAACCCATTGAGCCTACCAGAATAAAAGTATACATTTTTAGAAGCAGAACAAATAAAGTTGAACATTTTGTGAATGTCCCTAACATCTAGCAACTATAAAATGCTGTAAGTCTTTTATTGAATAAGGTATGAGAAAACAACTAACAGTTCTGAATTCATCATTAAAATAGCTTTAATTTTATGTAGGGCCTATATGATAATATGATGGGTTGCTCGAGAAACACAAGCCAAAAAACTTCGTTTTTGGCTTGAGGCAAACTGTGTAGTACAGCCTATCATCACATAAAGGCCATTCACTGTAAAGTGAAAGTTCCTCGTTTTGGAAAACGAGGAGGCTACTCATTTTTCCGAAAACGAGAAACAAAAAAGTAGCAAAACGAGGCAATTACTCGTTTTGCTACTTGTTTTGTTTCTCGTTTTCAGAAAAACGAGTAGCCACCTCATTTTTAGAAAAACAAGAACTAGTTCCAAAACAAGGAACTTTCACTTTACAGTGATTTGTGCATAAATTGAAAAACACAAATGGTAGGCTACTTGAACTTCCATATTCATGAAAGGAACCTTTTTGAATCAAATTTATGAAAATCACACTGTTCTGATCGGAGAAATCAAACGATATGTCTTGTTTGTTTACAATGGTTTACATGGTTACCATTTGTAAACATATCTTCAAACATCATTTTTGTATGACTGACAACTTTGGGAAGTGATTATAATAAGTAAATTTATTATAAATATCCTTTGTCATGTAATGTTTGCAGTTCGTATCTGAGGAATATGATCATTTTTTGGGATATTGGGTATGTGCACTTATGCGACAGGTTTGATTGCAGAGCTTGCTTCTAGATATTTCGGGTAAGATATGGGATGCCTAAATTAAATTGCGGGGCCTATCATATGCTTTGACCATCGAGATATCATAGAAGGAGAGATTTCTCCATTGTTAGTTGTATAGGAATTAATTAATAGGAATGGCACTTCAAATTCACATTTGATGTATATGATGGTTATCCGACAACTCACAATGTTATGTGATATTACAGAGATCTTGGAATGAACTTTACATAACCCAAACCGGAAGTTTGTTTTGAAACTAATTTTTCTTCTTTATTGCGTAAAGTGACATTTTGCTACATTTACTATCAAATGTGGTACAACATCAACACTTCGCTAATTAAAATAACCACCAAAAGTGACTTAAACATCATTTGGAATGAAAATCAATGATTTTGTGCAACTGTAATTTTTACAAGGCAACATTTTGACATGAGTTTAATACCACTAACATAATCTGGCGGGAGTCGGCGGTACTTCATTTTTAAAATACAGATACTGGAGGTATTTTGCCCTACGCACATGTTATTTTCGTATTTGGCCAAACTCTGCCATCTAGAATATAGGCATAGAAATAGGACAGGAAGTAAAATGATTTTGTCGTTAGGGAATGGCCAATACCTTTATGAGAGAGGGCTATATGGTGGCATTTCATGAGGTGGGTCAAAAATGTGTTACATGGTCAAAAAACCTTGATATGATGTTAATATTGGTCAAAAAACCTTGATATGATGTTAATATTATTGATCTCTTTCAATTCAAGTAAC
>JXSR01S013054.1:12703-24538 GCA_000969725.1 Ophiothrix spiculata
ATTTTCAATTTTCTCCATCAAATTTCTTTTCCTATTAACCCTTTCTTTCTTTTTCCTAGCCCCATACTCCATGCAGAAACCAGTAATATTACACATTTTAATGAGTCCCATAAAACATTTGGATTACACTCTGAATTTTTATGAATATTTTTAAAATCTGCAATCTTGGTTTTGATAAGATTGATAAAATCAGAGTCATTACGAAGATAGTGGATATCGTAGTATTTTTAAGCTGAAGATGTTATTTGTTATATATAACCTTGTCAATCTCATCTTAATGCCGTATAAAAAAATAAAGTTGTTTCTCGTCCCCTCCCTCCTCCCTTTTTGGTGCCACACCATTTTTTTTCAAATATGCTAAAAAGATGTTACAAATTGAGCTAAAATCGTTCAAATATCAAGACCCCACTTTCTTCTTTAAAGGATTCTTTTAATTTTTGATTATTTAACAACGTAACTGTCATCAAACCAACACCTATCCATATCACATAGAGTTAAAAGACAGCAACTGAATGTGCAGTCTGCATCTATCAAGGGTAAACCGGGATTGTTCAGGCTCTCCCTAACCTTTAAAAAAATCACCCCTCCCTCCCTCCTCACATTTCGAGAAACCTTAGGACGAGAAACAACTTTTTTTTTTTATGTAACCTAAAAAGGGCAAAAATGCGACTTCACAATCATTTCGTGTTGAACTGTCACAATTTGAAAATGTCCTATTTATCAAATGCAATGTCTTTGTGCTTGTAAAATTCCTCGGCATGCATCGTCTCTAAGCTAAACTTCAAGTGCCAAGATATGATACGGTCAGACACCTACGCAGATAAAGGTCAAGATCAAAATAACAGCCAAATGAATGATCAATTTCATTTAATGCACAATTTTTTGTTCAGATGAAAAGCGTAGCAAAGATAAATTTGAAGTAATATGGACAAATATATTCAAAGTATTCGTTGGAATACGTAAGGCAATGCTAGTGATATCGACATTGTTCAGTTTTCATCACTCAGTTTGCGCCAGTAGTTGTGTAACCACTAAACACCTGTGCATTTATCTAACTCTTAACACAGTCGTGCACCTTATTCTACTTTAGTTTCATCTTTATTTTTAATATAATCACCTTAAGGGTTAAGGGAATCCCTCTGCTCAGGAAAATGTGAATCCTATCTATTTTTTAATCATGAAAAGATAAATAGTTTCCACTGACTTTGCGGGGACTAGAACCATGGATTATGGCAGGGGTTAGTCATGCATTACGAAGCGAGGGATCTACCGCTGAGCAGGCTATGCAGGCAGCGTTGAGATCGTGAACTAAAATCTAAAACATAAACATTAGAATGCCGTATTTTTCTTTTGTTTACATCAAAATTGCAATTTTTGCCTCATTGGAATGGGCAATTTAAGTAAATTATGCGAATGCGTATATCAGACAAAATGTAGATAATGTAGATACTTAAAACAGGCAATTCACAGCTCAAACAGGGCGAACTCATGAGTCGTAATTCACGTCCGGATTTTCGGGCAAAACAACGCGGGTTTGTTTGTTACATTATCATTCAAAATCAACTCAGCATATTTATAAAATATTAAATATTGTTTGTAATTCAATAAGAAGTGTCAAGCCTACAATCTGTCAACATTTGAAACCAGTCGAATTGTTCGAACATCATGAAATTTCGGCGAAAAAGGGTCAACTTTTTCGGAGTAGTCTTTAGGCGTCATTTTGACCTTGATAATGGACGTGAAATCACTAGTAAAGTTCCACTAGAGACTCTATTCAATATGTACGCCAAAAATTGTGATATTCTGATAAGTGTAAGTAGGTAAAAACTTGCAGTAAACATGACATTCAGCCGAGCGAGACGTTTTTAGGGACTGAAGCCTTAACACAGTCATGCACCTTATTCTACTTTAGTTTCATCTTTATTTTTAATATAATCACCTTAAAATGCACATTAAATTTTCATAGAAAAGTATGGGAAAACCTAAAACAAATAGAAACAATAAAAGTCCAAAGCTCAAACTTTTTACTACTGACTCTACCCGCTATAGGAAAACGCATTTCGCCATGGGAATCTTTATTCCGCTGCCAACAGATCATTTTTATTTCATTCCACCAAAACTATGGAACACCCTTCCTAACTCATTTCGTTCATCTGGTTCTGTCAACATTTTTAGAAACACTCGAAATCTCGCTTTTTTTTTCATTTTAATATTTTTGCTTCCTTTTGAGAGATACCAGGCTTTGTATACCAGCCCGTGTAATGGTGTCGTCAGCCATGGAGCTCAAATTGGGGGTATTCGGGTCCACTCGCCATAATCAACTCCGAGTGCCGATACTTGGTTACGCGTAGAGACAACCTGCGCAAATAATACTTTACGCGAATGATACGCCAAACTGCACGCAATAAGTGTGTTTGCGTGTTTCAGTATTCGCACATTATAACAAGATGCGATGCACCATCGGCAAGCTATCGGCAAAAACCCGAATACCCCCAATTTTGTCTCCATGCCGGAATAAAAATGGCGGCGTGCCTTTTATCTCCCCTGTAAATCTATGGATGTAGCGCACCTTGCTACTCTTATGCTTTACACTTTACACAAATGAAAATCACTAATTACGTGTTATTTACACATATTTAATGAGGCATTTTCCTCCATAGCCATGTGCATCTCATTACATTACATTATGGTAGAAGTTAGAAATTGGGGAAACATAACTTAGTTTGTTGGACATTTTCACAGATTCTTAAATTCCATAAACATGATAAATAGTCAATTTGAAATTTGGACAAAAAATTAAATATCTCCGTTTACCTACAGAGGAGATTTGGGTGTCATTTTACTTTGGATGCTGAGTGGAATTTAAATCTCTACGGAAAATTAACATTTTAAGGAACCTTACCATTTTCATTGACCCCTTGTTTAGACAGTTTGAAAAGTTAATTGAACGAAATATTTTACACAATACTTATTCCTATGGCATATCTGATGTTTGTATTTTCTGTAAAAAGTTCAATTGTTTTTATTTCAGAAATGAATACCGGGAAGTAAGTTTTTCTTTAGTTAACGACATTCCTAATGATTCTTCGAACATGAATGTAATTCACATTTTTTTGTGTGTGTCTTCCATTGGAAAGAGATGTCAATCCACTGATGTTATCAACGTCCCAGATATGTCTTTTAGTTCATAACACTTATAGCAATGATGTATTTCTGCGAAAACATCTTAAATGATACTTGAGGAAAACATAAGAGGTTTGACCCTGGGCATAATGCTACAAAAGCAAGCCTCCATGTCTGCGGGGTTCGCAAGTCACATTTGAGCTAACATTCCATTATTGAACTTGTATTTATGGCAGAAAGCATATTTTCTTAAGACTAACCGTTCTTAAACATAAATTAATATTTGATATCTTATTTTTCATTTTTATTGTTTTTCTATGTCTTTTGTAAGTAATATCAACTCGGATGCATTCAAACTTATATTGTTCAATACACTCATGGATTAGATCATTAGAGAAACTGGAGAGACAAAGAATTCGCTGAGGTTGTTAGTCTAATTCAACTTAAACTTATTGTAAGCCATAGTTTGAAATGATGTTTCCACCATTAACATTTATTCCTGCATTTAGTAGCGCAGCGAAACAGTGGTTTGTCGATAAATATTTTATTGTCATCAGGTTACACAATTAATTCTTATCAGCGCGAATTTATCATATCATAAAATTTGCTTCTTGTCACATTTGGCAGCTATCTGACGGACAGGTCGATGCTGTTTTTCTTATACGGTGTTTCAGAAGTATTGTCTACCCCAAAAACATTTATGAGAAGATGCATGAAACAACTTCTACTTCGAAAAATATTTCTAAGTATGAATAAAGGCCTAGATATACTTTGTCATTTTTGTAGTCATTTTCATTCAGAATTTTTCTCATGGTGTTACATTTTCACCACTATGTTAAATTTTTATTCGGAATGTAAATTTTCATTTTGATTTTTTCTCATGGTGTAAATTTTTTGTCATGGAGTAAAATGTTTCACCATTTATGAAAATGTTTCATGATGGTGTTCAACGGGGCATAGATCGATCTCATTAGGTTGAGAACAATACCATAATTACCTTGGTCTTTTCATTATAATCTGAATTATGTCCTTGACAGGTACTGTGGATTTTATTCTGCTGAAAAGATTTTCTGATTTTTCTCCAAAGAGAAACATTTTCATTTGAAATTTTTATCACCGTCTTGATTTTTTATCATTCTATTTGTAGTTTTAGCGGATTATCCGGATCAATAATATCGTCTAGGAACTCGAGGTCAATATGCATTCAGCTCTATGGATTTTCAAGATGGTAAAAATGACAAAGTATATCTTGGCCTTAAGGAGAGTTATTTATAAGCCTTTATCTCAAATAACCTTCTCCTTCCCTTAAGTGGCTCCTTCGTGGGCTCCTTCATCAAAATGTTTATAATAGTGTTCTCAGCTTGTTCCAAACCAACCAGACGATGGTGGCCGCGCAATAAATTGCCTGTTTACTTGTCTGTTTACTTAGATTTGATGAGTGTTCATCCGTGGTATCGCCCGTATATTCAATGCGTAAATAAAAAGAAAAGTAGTTCTTTAAAATAATCATAATATCTTTTTAGTTTTCTGGGGTTGAAGTCCCAACCCCGACTGTTTTGAAATCTGCATATGTTTATACATTTAGTAAGGTCATAAAATGAATTTTTTGAGCTTTAGTTAAAAAAATTCAAGTTTTTTGAATGGGAGTTTCAAATTCTGATGACGTCACGTCCTACCCCCTGGTTCCAATGGTCATTTATCTAAATAATGCCTTCAGACGGTTACACTAGTGTTTAATACCCACTCAAACCCCTATTTAGTGGTCTCGACTGAGGTTTCCAATCTTTCTTCTGTACATTTTGGCGGATCTCAATGACTTCCTGGACTCTCCTTTCAGTTGTTCCCTCTGATGCGATGCTAAATATCGGGAGGCTTGGGTCCTTGAAATCGAACCCTAGAGTAAGTTTTTGGTTGTAGACCACTGTTGTAGACAGTTAAAAAGCACGAAGAGATTATTTCAAAAATCACTTGCACTACACTAATACCTCAAGTGCATAACCATCGAGTTGTTTTTATTTGATATTGTTTGTACAGGCTGAAATGGAGCTAGGTATCACCCGGAGCTGAAGTTTATCTCATATAGTTTATCTTGACTAAAATTTTATGAGGAATAAGAATATCAGAGGTAAAAAGCCCATACCTTGAAATGTTTTAAATGGCCGCCAAAACCACACAAAATGACCGAATACTGGATAAAAGGTCCAAAAATCTCCATGTGACAAAAATGACAGTCCAAGTTTGTAAGTGATCATTAAAAATGTGAATCAGTAATAAAAAAAAATCACATAAATGGTAAATAGAGGGCATTTTTTTCAAAATGGCCGCTAAAATATGATCTTTTACTCAAAACTGCAATGGGGAGCCGTTACCACTTCGTCTGCCCTCCAATCCTCTAGGAATCAACCAAACCAAGGCCTTTTTAGGTTCGTTATATTCCACAATTTGGAAGTTACAAAAAAATAAAAAATAGCCTCAAGCACGATATCCAAATAATACGCCGATGTGACATCTGTATGACACCGGTGAATGCTTGTGATGCCCGGTCGGTCACCGATCGGCCACCGGTGGTTATATGACCACAACTGAAGACATCGTATACTAGCCGCAAGGTTGTAACTCAGAATTCAATTGCATTCTTTCGGTGTCTCTATGCTCATTAGGCAATAAGCTACAGAACATTTTCTATTGAAAACAATGGTGATAAAAATACTCAACGTCATCGCTTGCTCAGTCATAAAATTCAGTGTGAAGTCAATATTCCTCGGGTCTCTCTTAAGACAATCAACAATCTATTGGTTACAAAACTTGTTTGGTCGATTTCGTTGATACCTTAGTTGTTTTTCATCCAAAGTGTCATTCTTATTTTGATGTCATAAATAATCAATTACCATGCAAATCTTCTGATACATTTACATATGTGCCAAATATCTAATTTAAAGGGATTATTTTCCCAACTTGATATAATGACATTGCACCTTTTTGTCAGCAATCATGTAAATCATATTGCCATAGGTGACCCTAATAGAAAATGGGGATGGGATAAAAAAAAAATTTCAAATAAGGTATGTCGATGTTTGACACTTGGGAGTAAAAAGTTCTTAATTCTATAGCATTTACATTCATCTACGTGCCGATTGTTTTACCAAACTGCATGTCTATTTCAATTTTCAAGTCTGCTTGATAACATTATCAAGCCTCTGTTGAATGAAATTTAAAATATATATTTTGCGTTTAAGACCTTTAAAGTTAGTAAATGAAACGAGAACAAAATGCAATTCAATTAGATGGACAAAAGTGACAAGATGTCGCTCATTATATTTACACTTTGTATATATATTCTGACCGCAATCATCTTAAAGCGACAAGTAGAACCTTTTGTAGGTCAATCGTTTATGGGGGGCGTCAATTTCCTTACGGTCATGTTTAGTTGCAGTACTTGACCATTCATGAACCTCAGCGGCTTTTGGCAAACCAGTTTTACTTCGATTTTCTTCTTCCATTCAGATTAGCCCATACATTTTGTAAAATTACATATTGTTTACCTAAAAATAACGATAATTGACAGAATTTGACCCGAATTTGATATTCAGTTCTTATAATTTTGCGCACATTTCTTGCACAGAATACAAGTCTTTAAGTATAAATATTACAATTACACAACATGCTCCCATAGCCTGGTGAACATGTTTTGGTACGGGGAGCCAGGGTTTGATACCAGTTCAGTCCACATGTTTTCTTTTCTATTTATTTCAATTAGAAACTTACTCGTCAAGACACAATTCTCTCTCTTTCTCCCTTCTCCTTTTTCTTTTATTTGCAATAAGACATGAGCTAATATAGAATTGCCAAAATTACACAATAATGTAAACTAATTAAATAAAAAAAATCTCTTCGAATTTTATAATGTTTTACAACATTTATACTTCGATGTGACGCTATTCTGGCGGGTTTATGGGGGGGGGGGGGGGGGGGGGTCTAGCTTGAAAGTAAATGCAAAAAATAGTGTGTATGTGTTTGCAAAAATAAAAACACACAAATGATACAAATTTAGCCGTGCGCAAAAATTAGTGTGCGCGAAAATATTTACGTTTACAGTAACAGACACATCGGTTGCTACTTGGTAATTCGCTGCCAAAGTGACGTCATATTCACACTTTTAACGTGGCTCATATTAACGTGGCTCATGGTGTTAATTTCACCTTCACCTTGTTTAGGATTGTTACGCCGAATACCCGTGATGTCCGAAATATCGTGATATCGACAAACGCTTGCCGAGATATCGAGATGACGGCATAATAGTTGCCTAAATCTCGATATTTCGGCAAAATTTGTCTGCCGAGATATCGAGATTTAGGCAGGCATTTTTTGCCAAGATATCGAGTTTTAGACAAAATATTGCTTTTCCACCGTGTACTTACTGTCTTGGTACAAAATCGCATGTGTTTAACCAGCCTGCATTCACTTTATTTATTCAATGGGCGGATTCATTCTATTCCAAATCAATTCTGCTCCCCCTCCCCCTATCCACGCGTATCCTTAACCTCAAAATACCATGATGATTATGTCATATCATGTCTGGGATTCCAAAAAAAGGGGAAAAAACCCCAATACATTGTACTACAAGAAGACCGGAGTACCCGTAGAAATACATGCGGAAGCGAGCATGGACTGAAAACCAAATGCACATAAAGCGCCGGGAGCGGTACTCAAACCCGGAACCGTAGTGCAAGGCGAGGGAACTACCGCTGCGCCAATCCGCTAATTTGAATTACCCGTGTTAAATAAAGTCGTGTTGATAATAAATAAAGGTCAGATCGTCTTCCAATAGCAATATTACTTGACCAGCGAAGCGTGTTACATTGTCTTCTCCGGTGTAGACTGTAGACTATATGCAACCATGGAATTAGGAGATAAGATGATGCAACCCACTGTGAGCTCCGTGTAGTGTGTACCAGTTGCTGTGAGACCATACTGTTTACGTTATTACTTTGAAAGCGAATAGTAGATTGGCTATAATAGCCCAACAATAAAAAATATTTTTAAAACATTTTTTTGAGTTTTTTAATCGATTTTCCCCCTTTTTAACAGTATATTTTTTGAAACAATCAGACCAGTATTCAATTGTGAATCTATTATGATGTGAGGAACAACTTTGATAAAGATTTGCATTCTTCAGGTTATAGCACCATAGGCATATGGGTGTCATAATCATGATAATTTCAAGTGCTTAATTACGCTACTAGAGAATATATATAAGATTCTACTTCAGAAGTCCAGCAAAAGGACACTCAACTTGCATTCGGGTTACCAACAGAGAAAATTCATAAGCAAGGCGTCAGGTTAAAAGGTAATTAAAAATATTATAATGTGTTTGTTGCGGTTTGACATCATCAGTTTATTGAGAGTAATTTCCGTTTCTCACTGTCTGACTGATGTAATAATTATCATTGTAACACCTTGGTAGTCATATTACGTAAAACATTAGTTCTTGTGTTAGGGAGGCAAATTACTGTAAAACCTCGAAATTATGATTTTGTGCATTTTACATTAACCACATACAAAACTTGTCATGAAAATTGTGTCCCTTCAAAACTAGTTTTGGAAAATCGCAGAAATGAAGTAAATGATTATCAAATCATATTAATTGCATCACCAACCATTGATATCATGGCATGTATATAAGTGTTTATCTTTCTGTAACAAGTGTGTGAAAAATAAATTTGTAGAATTTCAACTTTTGGTATGGCGGCAATAAAAATGGGTAAACTTTAACAATTCTGCGTACAAGTCAATGAGCTTCAATGGGGGCTTCCACAACCACCTCCCTCACGTTTTGAACCATAGATCTAATAAGATTTGTTTAAACAACAATAACATTGCCCAGATAACGATACCAAACTTTTTGTTCGTATATATTTGAAAAACTATTTGACTCCTGGAATAAAAGTTAATTGAACTACGAACTTGAGTTTTTATGTTGCATCTCCTCCGTATTGGCATGACCATTGAAGAACAGGTCAGGACTGTTGATCTATTCTATAAGGCTTCGAAAAGATTCCTCACTCTTCAACAAGCGCAAAATAGCTTACTGTAATACCGTATGGTATAATTTAATTTAACTAATATCAAGATTCCTGTGATCCCGAAGAAGCCCAATATGCTTTGAAATTCCTCTCAAATTTCAACTACACTACACTGCACCGGTGCTCTTACAAAGAAAACTAAATATCAGAACACCTTACAAAAAACCCAAAATTACAAATCAAACAATGAGTTTTCAGCTTTGATTTGAAGGTTGTCAGTGAACCTGCATGACGGATGTGATATGGAAGGCTGTTCCAAAGATTTGGAGCGGCTGCATAGAAACCATTGAACCAGCAACAGTACTAGTATATCATGGAATGAACAATAGTCTTATAGTCTTAAGATCATAGTCCAAAGCGTGGGGAACATATTAGATGGTGAATTCTGTAAGATATGAAGAAACATTCTCGTATCACACTTGGCTTTTAGCCTCGTGTGATACGAACCCAAACTATTAATATTTTCTCGTATTGCATGAACAAACAGGGGATTATAAATGAAGCATTTATTGGAAGCATTCTGACCCAAGCAGTACTAGTAGGATAATAAATTATGATACGGTCTCTTTTTCATTAATATGATGTCATTTATTTTTTCATTAATCCAAAATAATTGAACCATGCTGTTTCTAAGAAAACCAATTCTGTTATGTAATGTTCGGCGTTGGCTAGTTTACCCCACGCCCTGTCATCATACCCAATTATGGGTATAATTTGTCTTAGTCAGGGAATTGACTATATGACAAACTGAAACTTATGTAACCAATACAGCGTGAGTCAACATGAAGTTGACCGAGATTCAAAGCTGCATAACAAAAGAACTACTGATATTTAAAACAATTGTTAAGCCCTTTGGAAATGTGCAGACTCTTCTGTTTATTTTAAAAAAGAATGAAGTAAATCGGTAATTCCCAAGAGAAGTTACTCGTTTTTTAAGCTGTCCACGGAATAAATAAGCAAATCAATTAAAACTGCAAAGTAAAAACTTGATTAAGCAGACTAATTACCTGTTTATTTACCCTACCTTTCCTTTGACTGATATTTACACATTTAATCAAGGAGATTGGACTGACCCTTTAAATGAAAGAAAAACTTAAAAAGAACCATTTAACAACTAGGATTTTCATGCAGGAATTTTAAATACAAATATCAATCAATTGTATACATGAAACCAGTTTAGAACCTGCCTGATACTGAATTTTTAAAGCTGGTCGTTCTTACTGGAAGTTCTACATCGTATGGCACCTTCCGACAAGGCAGTTCGTAGTTTTTAATAATTGCAAACACACAGGCTTTCAGAGGTTCAAAGTCGTTTTGCAGAGCAATGCTTAAGCAAATTGTAAGCCATAATTGTTAAGTGCAAAAGAGGACCATGACGATCTGAGACTTGGATTGGGAACAGAAATGACAGAGCTCCAAACTGCATCAATCCTGGAGGGTATTAGTAACAGGTGACAGCACAGCTGAAGTACTTACTTTGCATTTTGTTCGCTCATCAATTCCGTGGACAGCTTGTAAAATGAGGGTTTTTTTTTACTAAAACAGGCATAACTTCTCCTAGGAATTACCGATTTCCTTCATTTTTTAAAAGTAGAAGAGTTTGCACATTTCCAAGTTACTTATGAATTGTTTTAAATTTCAGTAGTTCTTTTGTTATACAGTTCTGAATCTCGGTCAACTTCATTTAGACTCACGCTGTTTGTAATGATATTTAGATTGATATTCTGAAACATAAATAGCTGTTAATCAGCTGGGTAATTTCAAAGTTTAATAAATTAAAAAAAATATTGAAAATACTATTGGTTAGGCCAAATAAAAAAACAAGTTTGTTTCTGGTAACATGCTTGAAAAGTATAATGCGGTAAGCGGTTTTTTATTTTTTATTTTTCACTTTTTGAAAATGCAATGCGATATGCGGATTTTCTTTTTTTCTTTTTTTTTACCAAAAATGCAGAAAGAAAAACACATTAAAACAATGCTCTTGGTTTCTATTGTTATTTATCAATATAATTATTAACCATAAAAGTTTTGTTTATAACTTTAGCCGCCCTTGGTTTCTATTTCATGTTCAATAATACAACATGCGACTTGTTTTGTTGCATGTTTGTTTGTTTTTACGCAAGTCTCCAGTAAGCTATTTCACAGAATTGTTTTATTTATCAACAATAAGATTTTTTCTTATACGAAATACGAAAAAAAAAAATGCGGGAAATATGTAACTTAATAGAAACGCGCGCGGGTTACCAGAAACAAACTTGTTTCTTTTTTTGGCCTTACCACTGTTTGTTCACCCCATACATGTATAGAGGCCAAATGTGTTACACCACCCAATCATAGGCAGATATCTTTCGAATTGCATTTGGTAACAAATAGGGAGCAAAGAATTTATCATTCAGTACACATAAGTTAATACGTTTATATGATAAACTGATAAATTAAAAAAAAAACCTTAAAGAGTTCATGATTCAAGACTACGCAATACTATTAGTTATCCCCGGGTTTTTTTTTACGTAATACGGTAAGATATCTATGGTTTGGGGTTGTTTACACACTGAAAATTTTGTTTCGTCATTTGACAAATAATAATTTGTCATGAAAATGGTCTAGTATGACAAACTATAATTTGTGG
>JXSR01S013055.1:0-13110 GCA_000969725.1 Ophiothrix spiculata
TACAACTTACAAAAACAGTGTTGTTTATTTCAAATGGAGGTTTACTCATTGAAATGAGTATAAATGCCTTATTGTCTTAATTTTATTTCTTGTCTGCGTAATAAGGTTACGGTACACTGTAATATCCATTGAAATCTTCGTAAAGGGCAACGTTTGTTTTTGAATTTAGCAATGTAACCTCGCATTATTTAAATTTGTTAATTCATATCTAGTTAACATGTTATCTCCCATTACTTATTGTTAGTCTCATAAATGGGTTCTGCAATATGTTTCTAGGCCGAAAAATCGTATTAGACAAAAACCATCTTTGGACAGTAATTAAGGAAAAAATTGCATAGATTCCCCTGGATTTAAAGACTTATCTTGATAATAATTGAGGTCAATCAGGCCTCATCCAGATGCCAAAAGAACTTCGAAGTATTGATACAGAAAACTAAAGGCAGTGTTAGACTTTAAAATATTTTGGCCCCTAGATGTGTTACCTTATTCTAATAATAATACACTCTGGAAAAGATAATATAGGGTTTGAATCATTTATGTTATTTTACTAGGCTTGACGTGGTAAGTTCTTTTTCACATAATGAACTGAATGGTTTTAGCTATTAATAAAATAAATTTTTCATCTTTTATCAGTTTTTAGAATTCATTGTCCCATTTTTAGAACTTGATTAACCTCCTTTTTCAATGTGATGTTTTCATAAGAGAGGGGTAGACATCCCTTCAGAGATGTATGGGGATTACATAAATCATCTACTGTCCTAATATGCTTTCCTTTAGACCGACTTATTTCCTTTTATTTTTGATAGAACCTTAACATGAGGCAATTATTTGTGCTTTGAATTTACACTTTACTGGCGAAGTGTTAATTCAGTGCCTGTGTTTCAAATCATAGATAGGGTCCTCATGCAAAAAACAAATTCAGAGTTAAGCCTGGGAAGTCAAAGTGAAATCTCTAAACCAGAAAAACATTATCTGTTGCATAATACATTGATGAATTGCTCCTATTTTGAAATAACAAATTCCACTAAGACAAGGTCAACTTTAAACCTGCTTTGTAAAAATCATCCTACTGATTGCCAAAATATTGTGGAAGTATTTTATCCACATTTGCACGCTGGTATGAAATAACTCAATCAATGCGATGTATTCAGAAGATCATTTGAAATTCATACATTCCGCGTGTCACCTAGCCAATAAGAACGCAATGATATAAAGTACACAAAGTGCAGTGGATCTTCACAATGCGCTGTTTGCGTGGTGGGCGTTTGATGCGCATGAATATTTCATTGGTTTTGTCGGGTGATTATTTTTTTTAGTTTAGAGAAGTTTTGGATTTTGGATGGCCTTATTTCTTTTCACAAAAGATACAATATTATTTTCCTTGCGTTTATGAATTAAATTAATAAATTAGCATTCCATTATATGCTCGTAAAATGAGACAACATCAATGCACTTGCGGTAAATTTGGATTGCTGTCCAATCTGCACGTGCATTGATTTTCCGTCATTTCACTCGAGTTCATAAACAGTAATTTTATCTTGGCAACGTGAATTGAAATCCATGTAAAAAGTAATAGAGTATAAATACACCCATTCCTTTCATAATAAATACAAACTTGAACAGTGCTGGGACTATAATATTCTATATAATGAACCTGATATGTTGGAAGTGCTTGAAAAGAATATGCCTTATGTTGGGTAAACCGTCTGAATTATGCATGTTTATATTTTTGGTGTATTTTTACTGCAGAAATCTATGACAAATTACCTAAAAATGTAATTTCAATTGCTCAACAATACCATTACGCTATTTTCCTCTTTTCATTTCAGTGTTAAGAAATGGTAATACTTAGTTGAAGACGATCCACCTAAACACAGCTTTATTGAGATACTCTGCATGTTCTGGTGTAAATCATCTAGATTATGAACCTGCAATAAACAAAAAATATAAACATGATAAGAGTTTTGTTTTTGTTTAAAAGTTGTGCCACATTGAGGGAAATCTATTAGTTAAGGTGCCATATCTTTCTGTTATTAAAGCTAACACATTTATCTCCCATTTCAAAACAACAAATGACCTGACTTAAATAACCTCAATGCCTCCATATCTTGCGCCGTATATCAAGTTAACTGCATTCATTTGGGTCAAGTACCAGCATTTTAAACTTTCAGGATATTAATGATACGTGTACCTTTCTTTCTCTTGACATATAGGAAAACAATTATGTACATAGACTAGTCATACGATATGTACTGTAAGTAAAAACTTACATGTTGATGACATTTAAGAGAAGAACAACTCTATGTACTTGGAAATCAATTCTCTCAAAATAAAAAGTATTTTGACATGTTTTGAAACGTTTTGTCACATAAAGTAAATGATTCAATTTGCCTCTACATGACAACACATACAACGTGAACATTGTCTGTGATGGCAGACAAAAGCTTTTAAGGAATGAAAAAATATTAGAATATTACATTTATTTAAGTCAAGTACCAGCATTTTAAATTAACAGTAAATCTTTCTCTTAAAATACAGGGAAACCAGGTAATTTATGTAGTCATATGATATGTGCTGTTAGTTAATAAGTTCAAAACATATATGTTGATGACATTTAAAAAGAACATTTCTATGTTACTGAAAATCAATTTATCTCAAAATAAGAAGTGCTTTAACATGTTTTGAAACATTTCGATACTTGTCACATGAAGTTGAGGATTCAATTTGCTTAATGGCATATCGAGAGTTGACATGGTTGAGAGCCACAAGGCCGTATCTACACAAAAAAAGAGCCAAAAGGCCGTATTTGCACGTGCAACACAGATGGAAATACGGTCTTCTGGCTCTTTTGTTGCCCGTGCAAATACGGCCTTGTGGCTCTCAATCCTCGATATAATAAACCTGTCTGCGAATTCTGACAAAAGGATTGAAAAAATATTAGGATAAGAATAAAAGTTCATCTGTGTTGGTATAAATCATTCTTTGTAATTTATCCGATGTTCTCAACACTAATTTTACATATACTTCGAATTTTCGGATGATGTGCTTCAGCCTTCATCTGGAGACTGGCCAGTCTAAATCCTGATGAACAGAACATGGGATAAATTACAAAAAAATATTAGGATAGTATAAGTTGTTACTATATAATGAGAAATTGGCAACATTAATACCAACCAATACTTGAGAGACACCATCATTGATCAGATTTCAACAATATTTTTAAATTTAAAAATAAATGGCTTTACGTTTACCACCAATTGACTATGAAGGCTGATAATAAAATGCTTTTAATCTTCTAAAGGCCTAAAAATCTGTACACTAACAAAAAAAGAGCAAAAGAGCGAGAGAGACATTAATAAAAGATAAACATTAGAAAAATAACTTGTGTAAGATACCCATCTGCTTTTAATATATTTTTATTGTACAGTTTTT
Organism: Ophiothrix spiculata; assembly: GCA_000969725.1. NCBI lineage: Eukaryota > Metazoa > Echinodermata > Ophiuroidea > Amphilepidida > Ophiotrichidae > Ophiothrix > Ophiothrix spiculata. The sequence goes on from JXSR01S013055.1 coordinate 3,433, forward strand.
TATTAAATTTCAATTCCACCGTTACTGTAATTTAAGCGTTTTAAATGTCTATTTATAAATCTATCTTAAATCTGTTTCTTGCCCATCTTCATTTCACTTAGTTCACTCTCATTCTTATTCACTTACATTGACAAATAAAAACATAAGAACTGATATCCTGTCAATTTTATTTCACCCCATTACCTCTAAAAATAGTCTCTTAACAGATCAAATCAACGCTCTATCACAAACATGTTTTCTTAGCAACTCCTTGCTAGAAGCACACATATTAACATCCTATCTATTTACAGAACTTCAAAAACTAATGGAGAATTCTTGTCAATGAAGTGCTTGAAAAAGACCCATGGGTTTTGGGAGAGATTGTTATCGCAAATCAATGTTCCCCTTGACAGTCCTGCACAACAAATTTTTGACTTGATGGTACCGATAAGAAGCTTAAATTTTGTTAAAGAAAGGCTGCCTCAAGCAAGACAAAATAATTACCATTATCCTATACAAGGACAATTTTTAGAGATCACTATCACAAATCAACGTTTCCCTTGACAGTTTGATGTGATGTCCTTATGAGGGAGTGCATCTTTTATAGAATAGCTGGACTTGCAAAATTGCGACACAAACTATTTTCCTTGACTCCACAAAGGATTTAATGGGAAGAGAATACTAACACAAATCAATAAATCCCTAAACTCTCCTGCGCACGATGGTTCTGTTGAGGAGCTGGAAGGGTAAATTTATGTATAGCATAACTGCATGGAAAGAAACAATTGCATACCATTTTGCTTGAAAATATCAAACAAAAGAACCTTTTGACCTAACATCAAGGTGAGTGAAAATCTGCTCAGTGCAGTGAATCAACTTACGCTTCCACATGAAATGCTCTGGAATATTTTTATTACATGCATCAAATTGTGGTTAGCAATGAAGTGAAATAATTCGAAATTTGAAGAATGTTGCTATTTGAAAGAGCAATATAAACAAGTGCTAAGAAACAAAACATGAAACAATGTATAAATATATAGAGATTTTTCAAGAATTGTATTGACATTACATATTAGATTGTACGTGAAAACAAAATGTACAGAGCCACAATTGGCTAATGTAGTGTCTTAGATAACATGGTTAAAATGCTTAACACATGGAATCAAATTACACTTCAAAGTGGTGAGTATTTGTAAGAAAGACGAACAAGTAATAAATATCATTGACATTTACAGAATAAATACTTACACTTGTCTTCAGTTCTCTTTGAAATTCTTCCCAGGAGACGTGGATAACTTGATTGACGACGTACCTAGTTAAAGGTTCTTCAACGGTATGTGTGTCTTTTTTTATTTTGGTCGCTCACCTCACACACACCGTTGAAGCAACGAACGGCGATTTACGAGGAGCAACGTAAATAGATAGCGAGCGAAGCAAAAATGATTCGCTTCCAAAATCTCTTTTACCAGTCTTCACTTGCTACGGTCAACCAAGTGAATTTACGCGAACGTCCCGTCTGTTACAGTCATAAATGTTGTATAACGAGACTAATTTGTTACGCGATGAAATTGACGGTTAATTGACAAGCAAATTTAGTCCCGCTGATTAACACGGGGAGAGAAAAGATCCTCAATTTCCAAAAAATGCAGAAAGTTTTAGCGGAATTTAAATTATTGATGTGAAAATTAAGGAAACAATGATTAGGTGCAGACCAATTTGGGAGTGAGTATCAATATTTTAAAGGGACATTTTTGGCGCTCCTCGGTTTTGTATAGCTCAATGTGCAAACTTAGTATAGGGGAGAATTCGTAAATGATAAAAGACCTTCCCGATAAAAGAGAATGTCTTCTACCCGGTCTTACTAAGTTTGCTGCAAACTAGACGTACCCTTGCATCACACTCACAAAATGCTGCATTTCATGCCTGGGTTGGAAGTAAGCAAGATGGCTAACAATGTATATAGGTCATCTTCACCTTGTTTAGGCTTTCGCCAAGTAAACCCAACTTAGTACTTGGTACCAAGTAAGCTAAATGAAGCTTATCTTCAACAGGACTCCAAGATGTTTTTTTTTTTAATCAGTTTTGAATGCAGGAGGAAGACCGGAGTACCCGGAAAAAAACCTGCGGAAGCAAGCATGGACTGAAAACCAAATGCACATAGAGCACCGGGCGCGGGAATCGAACCCTGGATCTCATTGATGCAAGGCGAGCTTGGTATAATACTTTCACCCATTTAATTGTCATATACTTATGCACACCCCGGGATGCACATCTGATATTCAGCCGCGAAAAAACAAAATAATGAAAACATAAACAAGAAATATTTTGTATATTGGCTATTAACATCATTCCCTGAGTATGTAAACAGTACACTCTTAGAAAGGAAGGATCAAATATGAGACAAAAAGGATCAATTTTGATCCTTTTTAGGTATCAAATATGAGCTTACCCTTTAAGGATCAAAGTGATCCAAAAATAAGGATCACAATTCTTGATCCGAAAAAAGGATCAAATATTTCTTATAAAAAAGATCTGCCTAAAAACATCTCACTGAAGTGACCTTAGCAGGGTTTGAACTCACGCCGCACGCACACCATGTTATTACGAGACCAACGCTCTAACCACTCGGCCACGGAACAGGCAGTTATCAAGTGTGGTGAAATCATCGTATTTATACCATTGTATACATTCCCGGCTATGTAGTGGATATGGGGTGTACTCAAATATGAAACAAATGATCACGTTAGATCCAAACGCGGTATCAAATATATCAAAATATATCCTTTCCGTATCAAAGTAATCCAGAAATACGGATCAAAACTTTGATATTGTAATCAAAAAGGATCAATATAAAATGATCCTAAAACCGGTTCAAAAAATGATCCTGTTGAATTTCATCCATTTGTATATATTGATCCGAAAAAGGATCAAAACGATCCACGTTGGATCAAAAGTGATCCTTAAAGGATCAAAATAAAATGATCCGGAAAACTACTCGTATATTTGATCCCGGCCTTCTAAGAGTGAAGTGTAAGTGAAACCTGTGTTTAGGGCTTGCTGTGCACCCTAAATAAAAAACATCCTTAAAGCAACATTTTCCAATTTCTCAAATTCATTGTCCAGCTTTAAGTGAAAGTTTAATGAACTTCAAAATTTCAGTTTAATCGGTCCAACAGTTATGATAATATGAGCATTTTTTTGATGTCAGAACTGCCAAATGGTCACATTTCAAAACTTTTAAAAGGCAAAGCAAGTATAGACTTATTGTTTGTGGGTTTCTTTTCAAATGCATACTTAAAGTCATGAGTGTAGGACTGGACCTTGAAAGTCTATGTTTGCATCAGACTACCGTTTATGTGTTCACAAATAAATCCACTGGTAGTATGATATCATAATATCCTTAAAAAACGATGCAAATTTTGACTAAAGATTCAAGTTCTGAAAGCAAAAAAAAAAAAAATCTGTCACACATAGGTCACATTACAGCCAAAAGCTATTGACTAACGAACAAACTAATATGAACACATCAAAAGCACAAAACAAAAAAAGTTCTGATATCTTAAGTCACATAACAGCTTGAAGTCATTGACATTTCATAAGCCCATATAAGAATAAACTGTCACAAACGCATCAATAAGAGTCCATTACTCCATGAACTGCCGGTTTTTGTCTGTCACTTAAGCATACCCAATGTGTAACCACACCACAAATGCATTGATACCAATCTTGCCTGCAAATACCTTATAGCTATTGCAGGCAAGCTTATCAACTTAAGTATCTTCCATTTACTTAGTCACTGTGTCAAATGTTTATAGTATCTGTCTGAAAGCTTGCAAAAACAGTGAACTATTTGAATGTAAGAAGGTCGTACATGATAATGATAGCTATACAAAATTGTTGAATCTGTTTAGCCTATTATGGCTCCTCCCATATTTACATGATAATTTGTTTTTAAACAAAGGCAACATATTTTATTCTTATTATGTTACAAACATAAAATCAAAAGGATGTTATATAATTTGTTTTTAAACAAATGCAACATATTTTATTCCTATTATGTTACATAAAAACATAACATAAAATCAAAAGGATGTTAAAAAAACATCAAAAAATATGATATCAGAGATACACCTCATTGATAATTATGTTATGTTTCAACTGAATGTATTTTACATTAATTCATGAGTATTTGTTACAAGTAACATGGACCATTTCCTAATCACAAAGGGGAACGGAAAAGAGGGGAAAACTATGATCTCCAGCCTGCCTTAGGTCAAAATAACCAAAGTATAACTGGGCTCATTTAGAATGTGACTAACACTTACCTAAAAGGCTGGAGCTGTCTAAATTGCGGTGAGTTACCTACATGATTCACATTGGCTGAAAAACAAAAGAAAATACTACATTTCAAAATGCATGTATGCACAGGTACAGGTGGATATATTCCTAAAACTCAATTAGAATGTGACTAACACTTACCTAAAAGGCTTGAGCTGTCTAAACTGTGGTGAGTTACCTGAATGATTCACATTGAAAAAGAAAAGAAAATACTACATTTCAAAATGCATATATGCACAGGTGAATATAATCCTAAAACCCTTTTTACCCTTTTTCTCTCAAAAGAGATAAATTACAAACATAACACTCTATATCATTTTTGTAGTCTTTTGAAGTTTTTCCATTTATATATTTTCTTTTACGTATTTGAAAATTAATTAAGCATTGATGTTTTGGAATAAATTTCAAATTTGCACTTATGTAATAAATATTCCGAATTTTATGATCAAATATTAATCCAATTTGAACATCTGGTTTCACAAAAATAAGACTAATTTGAGTGTTGATGTGTAAGTATATTGTTCAACAAAAAGACTGCATTGAAATATTCATAAAACCAAAAAAGTTTACCCATTTTGAAACAATAACAAGTGCAAAATCTTACTAAAAACAATGTATGATATGATATAAGTAGCAAAACTCTTAAAACAGCTTAAATTGACCAAGTATTGCCATGTTTTAGTGCTACTTTAATCAAGAAAAACAAGATATTAAGTTATTTGATTAACATTTATATCCATACATAGTAATGTCAGCCTGACAGAATAAACCAGCAACAGAAATATTGACTAATTGATACCTGATATGACAGTTATTGCAGTATTTTGAATTACAAATAAGACCTATTTCCATAAGATATCTTACCACTTCTCTTGAGATGAAAGTAGATGTCTCGAATGGGGTCTCGAAGAACCCAGGATGTGCGCTTGAGTTGAAGCAAAAATGAAAACACTTTGTTGTACTTGATCAGACAAGTCTCTGTGATGACAATATTAAATTAAAAGGAATGAGGCCCAGCCGTTGCTGTATACATGACTAATGCCTAAATCCCTGATAATTGTTTGATTGGTGTAACATAGAAAAAATTAAGGTGAGATAGCTAAGGTGTATTTTTTTTCATTTTTGATTTTCGGCAAAAACACCCAATTCCATGCTAGTTTTGGTGCTCTTTTCATCAGTTTATCAGAAAGCACTTAATTTATTTTATTTGGGTGCTTTTTGCAACCCTTATTTTGTATTTGTCCAGAATATTAGGTTTGGTTGGGTTACGCCAATCAAACAATTTTTATGCACATATTACAATCTGAATTCTTGTTTTGCAGATGTCACCTGAACAAGAAAGCCGCCACCCATATGAAGATCATCACCGACATATTGTGTCGCATCCTTAAAGTGCGGACACAACTGATATCTAGTTCTTGGATCTATGACCAAGCCTCACATGCTGTGGTACATCCAGCCTTTCAAACCATCAAGTCTTCCTACCTTGCATTCAAAGACTACTCTGGCTTCCTCTACAAAAGTAAACATACAATACCAGTTCATTTTTAGAAAATCAAAACTTCGAAAGAATCGAATACACTTTAATGACACCATTCTATCAGATCTGCTATGTTCCTGTTTAAACAGTATTTGAATTGAAAATAAAAGCATTTTGTTAAGAATACAATTCAATTGTTACTCAGACTTCGTTTTTATTCAATTGCAGTCATTTAAATCATGTGAAGTTTCTTATGAAAAAGATTCCATCTCCAAATACATTTGGGATTTTCTGAAAGGCACTTGTCCGTCAGTTATTTTCAATCCAATAAAACAAACTGTGCCCAAATTGTGACCATTCATGAAATGTCATGAATTTCTGTTACAATTCTGTTAAATAACTTGATGCCTTCTTTCACAGGCGTGCATTTCTAATTACGTATTACTTTGTTTTATTTTTTTGGAGTCAATATTATTGTTAATACCTAAATTGCAGTCAGCATAGTGACTTAACTTTATCATCTTATCTTAACTTTTGAGCCCAATATTCTTATTAATACTTGAATTGTAGTCAACATAGTGGCCTAACTTTATCATCTTATCTTCTTGTCTAGTTGTTGCAAAGCTGGTCACCAGGGGTTACCAACCACATCTAGAGGAATTCCTACTCAGGCTCAACTTCAACTACAGGGTGTCCAAACATTAACTGCAACATTTTAAATGCTTATAACTTTAAAACCAGGATTCGCATGACAACTACAAACATATATATTGATAGAGGAGACTTGCAGAATTATTTTGGTACCAAACATGATGCATTTACTATTTTGAAAATCAATTTCAACGTAGATTACGTCAAACGTAAAGAGCGCACTTTCATACTAAGAAGAAAAATAAATGTGCGACTCACATGTAGTAGATGGATCAATGTTTGAAGACAGGAGAATCATTCACAAATATTTTAATGACCAATCCAGCAAAACAGCTTTTACAATGTAAATACAAAAATGTTTAATTGTGGTTTTGTCTTAATAATTACATAATGCTCATTTAAAATGGAATTAAAATGGTCAACATCATTACCCCTTAACAAAATTTCAAAGTTCACAGGGACACATTAAATTACCTCCTTCTTATTAAGAAGAAGCTGCCTAGTATTTCAGTATATGTTCTAGATGATATTCTAGATGTCCTCCTTGCAGATTTAAACATTATTTGACTCTTATGACAAAATTATTGACGTTTGTGCATGTGTTATTCTTGATCTTCCTATTTTCACTGGCAATGTTCTGTTTCAGGTCAGAAATAATCCAGGGTGTTGAGATGTACTGTCCGTCAGATAGCCCAAAAATTTAGTCGGGCGGATCTAATTCATGAGAACGAAATTAAACAAAAGGACAATGGTTTCTTTATCTTGAGCGATATGATTCTTCATAAAAACGTTAATTGATAAAGCTATTCTAAACTGTATAGTTGTATGAGGCGCCATGTCGTCATGGTGAAGTGGTATTGTGGCTCAACCACTTTGAACTTTTAGAGCTTCTTGCTACCCTAGAGGGTTAGTGATTGGATAATGTTTGGTACCAAAATAATTCTACAAGTCTCCTCTATCAATACATATGTCTAAAGTTGTAAATACGAATCATGATTTAAAGTTATTAACATTTAAAAATGTACAGCTTATTTTTGGACACCCTGTATTTCTATAAGGAGAGCTGATTTCATCTGCACTTCAGGCTATTTCAACTACTCAGTCAATGGATAAAGGATCCCTGGTGCATTGTCATGGACACTCAACTGTTCATGAAACCTTTTAAACCAACTTGTTCCAGTCAATACCATGCTACACTGAAAACGTTAATTAGTCCAAAAACGTGACTAATTAAAATTAACAATTTAGTCATGCAGTGTAATTTTTTCATAATTCATAAACAAAATGCTGTAAATGTTTGTGAAATGTTGAAAAACAATTTTTAGTGTTTAAAAATAGTTTCCATCTCTAAAATTTCAATTTGTAATCAGTTAATTATAAGTTAATTGATAATTTATCAATTACAGGACTAATTAGTGAATATCAAATGCGTCTTTAATTAGTCAATTGACTAATGGAATGACGCAGGACTAACTGTATTTAGTCACAATGACTAATATAATTCATGATTTGTCATTGCAACGGACTAATTAATGGTAAATAACCATCAGAAATTAGTAATTTAATTCGTCATTCAGTTAGTCCTGCGTCATTCACTTAGTCAATTGACTAATTAAAGACGCATTTGATATTTACTAATTAGTCCTGTAATTGATCATTTATCAATTAACTAATAATTACCAAATTACAAATAAAATATTTAGAGATGGAAACTATTTTTTAAACATCAAACATTGTTTTTCAACATTTCCAAGACAATTACAGCATTTTTTCATGAATTATGAAAAAATTACTCTGCATGACTAATTTTTAATTAGTCAAATAAGACATGTTTTTTGACTAATTACCGTTTTTGGTGTATGTAGTGAATATATCAAGCATTCTTGAAAACTTCAATATACTTTTTGAAGTAATTTTATTTATGTTTTCCATGAAAAATGAAAATAAAAAATGACAACTATAAAATAAGATTTAATGCCATCGGAGTTACCCTAATAAAGAGCATGCAATGTTTGAGAAAAAAAAATGGAATTTTAAATGCAAATATGGGTCGAGTTGGTGTATAGTGTGCATTAATTGTTAAGCTGGCAAGTCTTGTTTGTATGTCATTTGATTTGGATGAGCCCCATCAACGACAGACTGGCGACAATAAAGAAAATATAAATACATCGAATTGGCGTCTACATACTTAGTCAGGTCTTTAATTGCACATCCTATATAGATTTCAACATTTTTTATCTGTTGTTGAATTCTTAATTTTTCCTTGTTGTTATTCTTGATTTTGATTACATGTTGAACTGGAGAATAAAAGAAAAGTTTTATTGCTTTGCCAGTGGAATATGTTGTAATTATAATTTGATGTACATTGTTTTGAGAAATAGATGTCACTTTTGCTGGTATCTGCACCCATTTATTTTGAAAACACCAGCATGACCGAGGTTGGGGTGTGGGGGTGTTTAAAGCCCCATCCCCCTCAAACTGGACTTATTTTTATATGTTGATGGCTACAGAACCCTACTAGATATGTGACAGGTAAAGCAATAAATATGTATCTCATATTAGAATCCCTATTCATATATCTGTGATTTTACGGCATGAATGACATCAATTATTTGCAGGAAAATTTAAAAAATTGTACAAATACTCTCTAAATGTAAACGAGTGAAAATTTCACTCCCCAAAAGGTGTAAAACTCTTGTAAACCACTCAAAAAGGAGTGGTTTTGTATGTTAAACAGCAAATTTCCACTCATAAAGAGAGATAATTACTCCAAAAAGAGTGAATTTCCACTCTTTGAGCAGTTAAACGAAGGACACCTCAAAAAAAAATTGTCCTGCGTTAAACTTTTCAAACAAGTGGAAAAATTCACTCTTTTCAGGTGCATAATTTTAAGTCAAAGTTTATAATTTATGATGTTCTGTAAGAAATTGTACTGATTGATATGGGCCATCAACATTTCATTAAATATTCAAATGTCTTTACATTTGATACAAACAAAAGGAGAAAATACGCGAAGCTAAATTTAAGTTCTTTGAAATTTGAAAATATATTGGTCTATAACTGCAGCAAGCAATGTATTGCCTCACAGTCGGTGTGGCTGGTCGTGGTGTTGGGTATCCCCATATTTTTTCCAAGGATCGTCAATTTAGCACCACAGGTTTTATCCTCTCCGTGTTGCGAAATACACAGGGATCTGAACATGTTAAGTTTCTTTCCAAGTTAACCCTCGT
>JXSR01S013055.1:33856-46215 GCA_000969725.1 Ophiothrix spiculata
GCTCCATGATGGTACTATTAAATATGTTATAACATCAACACGATGTCCTAGCTACTGCAAGGCCTTATCAAGATTCTTATCAACAGTAAATTAATTGCTTCAAGATATTTTTCTTAGATGATCCTGATATCATTATTTACCATTAAAACCCTATTTCTTAAAGCATGATAAGGGAGTTGGTGTCTGAATACAATATCCCAAATATTCACTCATATGTACGTATATTGTATGTATTCTCTCATAATATGTTGTCATAGGATGGTGGGTGATGCATCATGGTCAGTCAGGTGGACAGTCACCGAAGACAATACTTAATATTGTTAGTCATGCTGATGAACATGTAGGAACAATCACTTGGAGAAACAATCACTTCCTGGATAATTCAGATGTTTATATTAATTTGATCTAAAATCGCATCTCTAAAATAAAAATAGAAATATAAAATTAGCTGGAATATACCCCATGCGATATAACTAACCACGTAAAAAACCCATTTATTGATATTTTGATTTTTTTATTAGAAAAATGTGCGTGTAAAGCTCGAAAATCTATAATTATTTGCAGGTAATGAAGATTGCCCAAGAGGTCTGACAATACCGGAAATTTTGTTTCTAATTTCCTTATATAATCTAGCATATATGTTTCTAACATTAGCATACATATTGCTAACATTAACAATGCAAATATTGACATTGGGCTATTCCAGAAAAATCATGCCCTCCCCCCATAGAGGATGTTGGAATTCCAGACTTTTTTTGCCTTTCGACCACTTGGAATTCCAGCTTTTTCTGAAGCCAATACAAGAAATTCCAGATTTTTTGACCATTTTATTCATGAAATTTGTTATTTTTACAATTAGGGTTACTTAAACCATAACTTGTTTTAACCAGCTTGTTTCATTGAATTACACTTTTTCTTTGACAGCCGGTCAAATTTGCACTTGTTAGATAAATATGACATCAATTCTAATGACAATATAATGTTTTTAATTCTTATTTATTTTCAATTTTAACATGGTAATCGTGGTTGTAATGTTTAAGTATATATTTCATAAATATTGTATTCATTTCATCCTGAAAACAAATATATCTCTAGCCGTCATATTTTCCATCTCTTATTCTGATTGATTGCTTATTGAATTTTCATTCAAGTTTAGTTTGACATATTTTTCCTATATGGTATCCAGGTTAATCATGCTAATAAAAACTGTGCAGTTCGACTGAAAAAGGGATTTTGTTATTCAAAAGTGTCCTTATTAGCTTGAAAGTTTGAATCGTCATTCTCATTAGGGAAGTTTCACTTGTCAGTATCTTCATAAGCTCAGTAACTCGTAGCCCATTCAAGTATTCCATAGCAATTTAAAAAAAAAAGGTTTTAAGCGATTTTTGCACATCTTTTGACACGATTTTCTGCTTTTCCCCATGTTTCCTGTCTAGCAGTCTTGCAGCTGCTTTCTCATTTTCCTTATTCTCCCGAGTTTTCCCGCTTGCTGTCTCAACTTCCCGCTCGATTTTTTGTCAGGGGGTGGGCCTTGTCCCATGCTGGCTACGCCACTGATTGTTTTGCTTTTGAACATTTTGGTGAAGTGTGGTGTTTTTTCTCAACAATGTTGTTCCTATCCATTCCATCTTTGGTAGTCATTGAGAGTGCTCTTGGATTTAAAGATCCCCTCTGATTGCAGCTGATGAATATTAACCCATTGCCATGTTTGTTTATATACATAAACAACATTTTGTTTACAAGTAAACAACATGTTCAGAAATTTTTTATACATTTCTTACATGCAAAATGTTAGCAGAAAACACAGATATACTTGGCGAAGTAATTACGTCAAATAGCCACTCACAATTCACGACTGGTCACAAATTTGGTTTTAATGCTATGTGTTGCTCGGCTTTAGACATACAAGTTTCAAATAAATACCTAATTTTAAACACAGAAAGAGGCAAAAGTTATCACATTTTATTTTCCTAAAAAGGACGAATTAGTGCAACATCCCCGATTCCTTTGAGAGAGAGCATTGTTTGAAGATTAATTATAATGCTTCTGTTATTTGAATAGCAGAGTTCATCACTTTATTTTTACTAGCATTTCAAACCATTTTTTACGTATCGAATATTTTTTTAATAGGTTTGCACTTTCAAAATTCCGAAGATAGAAAAAAGACCAGGTAAAACCATTTCGGAAGCCAACGCATGTTACTTTAAAAGAATCGGAGTTTTATTTCCATTAGTCTGATTACATGTATTTGACAATTTGACCTGAATCGCATTGTAATAGCTAAATGTGTTTTAAATTTTCTTTTACTTTTCAACACTTTACGGGTGTTTGTTATGATATTCTTTAATAGAAGTGTATCAAATATTGATAGTCTAAATCATGATATGTCATAAAAATCTGATGAAAGTGTTCTTGATTAAAGTGAACCATATTTTGACTAGTTGCCTTTATACATTAAGATTAGTAGTTATGGCAATCAATCAATCAAAAAAAAAACCACCAAAAACACACAACACAAAAAAAAACCACCAACAGCAACAAGAACAACAACATCAACAACAACAACAACAACTCTCTCCCCTTGTCAGCTAAAGGACATGTGTATAATAATTAACCTCTTCATGAATTCTGTGCATTTCAATTGACCTTTAAGGTATAGATTCCAATCACATTCTCATCTCCTTGGGCTCAACCGGAAGTAGTATATTTTTTGATGCCATATTTGTCTGATTTTAAATCCAAAATGTCACCTCCAAATTCTTTATACTTTAGGAGATATGGCATAAAATATAAAATTATTGGTGTACCTATTTGCTATTTCTTGTGTATTTTCATAACAGCCTCATCCCCATAGTTGCATTCTTTCGAGGTTAAAAATTCACAATATGCATTTCAGAGGCCAAGGTCAATTAATTAAAAGTAAATTACACACATGCTAAGATAGGAACCTACACCTTTTGTTCTAAGATGAGGTCAGATATCACTGGGTTTCCAGGTCAGACCAATTATTTCATAACATTTATCAGATAAGGTCAACTACTCCCAGATCCTTGTCTGGATGAAATCCAAAAACAAAACAACAACAACAACTCTCTCCCCCTTGTCAGCTAAAGGACATGTGTATAATAATTAACCTCTTTATGAATGCTGTGCATTTCAATTGACCTTAAAGGTATAGATTCCGATCACATTCTCATCTCCCTGGGCTCAACCGGAAGTAGTATATTTTTGATGCCGTATTTTTCCAAAATTTCACCTCCAAATACTTTCGGAGATGTAGCATAAAATATAAAATTTCATAACAACCTCATCCTCAGAGTTGCATACTTTCGTTTGCCTCTCAAGAGAAAACAAGAAGCAAGCTGAGGTTAAAAAATCACAATATGCATTTCAGAGGTCAAGGTCGATCAGTTAAAAGTAAATTACACACATGCTAAGATAGGAACCTACACCTTTAAATAAGTCGACCTTATTCCACTTTTAGCTACAGGTAACATAAGCTTTTGCTCTCTGATTATTTCATGAATTTAGTAAGAGGCTGTTTCTTTAACTTCACACCAGGTGGTTCTTACATGAGCATGAAGGAGCATGGTCTGATTGCTTGAACTTTTTTTTTTAAAAAATTGAGATTTTGGTACCGAAATATTGGTCTTATTTTTCTCATAACCAATGTGAAATTGCACAGCCGAGTTATGTTTCGTTTTGGGGATATATGAAAATGTGTCTAATTATAGAAACCATACTTAATCTGTTTTGCGTACCACCAAAATGATAGATCAATTTGATATCTTGGGGATGCAAGTCCTAGTTTACACAAAAATCTTGTATTAAGTAAAAGTAAAAAAATGTGTCAAGATGATTAGCGGATTAGCGAGAGCTTCCTTTTTCTACTTTTCAGTTAAATTTCTTGAAACATTGCAATTGAAAAGGTAAGGTCAGAAATAGATATTTGAAGTAGAACAACTAATATAGACCCATATCCATTCAAGATTTGTAAAAGAAACGTGTCTTTATCAGTTTGTTTTATTTGTGCCATTTATTTGCCATGTGTTGACTTTTTGTCAAAAAATGGCCCTTAGCTCAATAATGCTATTTATTCAATGAATGAATCACGACATATTATTAGAAATTTACTATTATTCATATTTTGATAAATATCAAATTTCTGTTTTAAAATTCACAATGGAATTTCAAAATGGCCTTGTTTTTTGTCTTTTACAATTCCCTTATGTTTCACTTCAGTTCAAAACGTTTGCGGTAGCAAGTACATTATTTTTGTTCAAAACATTTTCTCCATTTGATAAATGACTGTGGCCCCTTGATGAATATGATTACAGTTGCCATTTCCTGCTTCGTATGAAGTGTTTACTGTAAGATAAACTAATTCTGCTTTAAATTATGGATTTAATACGAGTATCTGCATATGTGTTTAGGATGCATGGATTCATTAAAAGGAGTGGCCTAGATTCACCAAATTTCGTCAATGTCGTCAAAAGTATTTCAGAGACAGGAATATACTTACAGATGACTGTCTGTATATTTGAATCGAAACACTTGTTTTGATGAAAAAAGAGACTTTTCCACATTTCACGTTTCATCATTTTTTCTTACCCTTTCAAATTCAATACTGAGTTTACTTGACTTTGTAGCTGGCGCTCCGTACGTAAAGGGTTTGAATTAAATGTCTGTAACATTTTACTAAGTTTATTATACTTAAGTTCCTTTTTACCTTATGAACTGAATCGTTTAGTGATTAATTCTTTTGTTTTTTTTTATCTTTTACCAGTTTCTAGAATTTAAACCTAATTTTTGTCCCGTTTTAAAAACTTGGTTAAACCTCCGTTTTTAATGTGATATTTTCACAAAATAGAGAAAGAAATGCACTTTGAGATGTATGGGGATTAGATATTCGATCCACTGTCCTAATGGAACTATTGCAAATATTTGAAGTTCAACTTTCCTTAACCTGACTTATGTTCTCGCATTTGTAAAAGTACTTTAACAAAATGCAATTATTTTTGCCCTGAATTACACTTTGCTGGCGAAGTGTACAGTGTGTCCCAGAATAAACCTTACAATCTTTGCGTGCAAATTTCATGGGTTTAGTTCAAAAGTATGTAAAGATTACATTTTAAAGCCCATGAATTGAACTTTTAGATACCGTTTGTTTCATTCCAATCGGTAATGTACAACAAAAGTTATTTAAATTGAATGTAAAATTTGCTGGTCCAATTTCACGAGTTTGTAAGTTCTCCTTGAATGAAGCTCTATTGAGTATTGTCATTGATTTGTTCATTCAACCGAAACAATGCTTACTTAATTACTACGCACATGCTTTCTTTTATCTATGCGGAAAAAATTTGATGTAAAAATAAGACAGATATGATAAGTTTTTCAAGGTGACTCATTTTTATTCCATTCAAAAACACCCTTACTTTATTGCCAATAATCATAAAATTGACCAGACAAAAATCCATCCAGAAGTTTGATACATCATAACTTTTGTTGTACACTACTGATTGAAATGAAACAAAGGGTATCTAAAAGTTCAACTCACGGGCTATTAAATGCATACTTTCTGACTATCCGTTAAACCCATGAAAATTGCACGCAAAGATTGTATTAAAGGTTTATTCTGGGACACACTGTATAATCAGTAGCAGTGTTTCTAAAACATAGATGACTGAACACCTATTCTTAAATGAAAAAGCAGGTTAAAGTTAAACCTGGTCTATTTGAAATTTGCCCAAATCGGAAACAAATTTTTAGTGCGTAAACATTAAACTAATTTCCCTTATTTTTCCAAAGTTGTGCATGTACGTTTTGACAACAACAAATACCACATTGAACTGGTCAAAAATAATTGCACATACTTTGTATAAATCATCATACTAATTACAATGATTACTGAACTATTTTAAAGAACTATTTTTAAGTATATTTAAACATATTTTACGCGAGTATGGAATAACTTAATCATAATGGGATGTACATTCAGAAGAGCAATAGTTTGATTGGACGAGTAAAACGGTATCTGTTAATTTGTCCTAACTTGTTTTTTCTCTCTGTATTTGTTGCAATATACTCTACGTATAATCACACACCTATTTTGTTTTCTAGTTTGACTGGCCATTTATTTAATATTGTCATCGCAGAGACTTGTCTGATCAAGTACAACAAAATGTTTTCATTTTTGCTTCAACTCAAGCGCACATCCTGGGTTCTTCGAGACATCTACTTTCAGCTCAAGAGGAGTGGTAAGATATCTTATGGAAATAGGTCTCATTTATAATTCAAAATACGGTACTGCAATATCAACTTTCAATAAGTCATTCTTTATGTTTTAAGTTTGCTTGGTCAAATTCTGACGTTACTTTGTATGGATGTAAAATGTTGATTAAATTAACTTGATATCTTGTTTTTCTTGCTACATAAGGCAAACTGATTATAGAATCACTAGAATCAGGAAAGAAATTCTGGGTCAATTTAAGCTGTTTTACGAGTTTGCTACTCATTTTCTACATTAATTGAATTTCATAAGACTTTGTGCCTGTCATTGTTTCAAAATGGGCAAACTGTTATGTTTTATGAATATAACTCCCTATTGTTTTTTTGTGGAAAAAGATATTCAAATAAATTTAAAAATTTCCAAAACCCTTGATGATCAAAAAATACAGCAAGTTTGGATATGGTATGTTTAAGTGACAGACAGCTCATGGAGTAATCGACTCTTGGGGGCGTCTATGGTCTTTTTTTATTATTAATATGTGATCTATGAAAGGGAAGAAATGAATGAAAAATTTTGGTGTTCAGAACTTTCTAGACAATGTTAGAGGCGTTGTGTTTTGAGGTAGGACGTATCTGCGTTACACACTAATGTAGAATGGAATTTGCATGTCCTTTCTTTTTAACGCATAGCAATTCTTTTTCTATGTTAAAGCCCCAGTAAATTATATATCATTGTAAAGCTATGATTGTAAGGATCGTCGACAAACCTCAAAAAAGTGGATATACAGGGTGGAACAAATGTCATATAGGGTAAAAGTATAGAATTTCATGCAAAAAAGGTACCAAAATTGATTTCATCAAATTTTTATAACTGTATGTAATTTAATAATCTGACCCTTCAATATATGAAGGGGGTGCTATATACTTTTAAATAAACGAAACTTGTAATGAAGGAATTTGTTTCTGTACTGAGCTATAGTGTGATCAAATATTTCTTAAAGGTCAATTGGAATCCATTACTACAAATACCAAGTTGTATGACTTCATCCACAATTTCTTTTCATAATCACCGATTTCTCATTTGTTCATAAATAATAACCCTTCAGTAGGTACAACGACAGGTAAATAGCCAATGCTTATAATGCACCGTATAGAGCTTCAATGCATTGTAATGCCTCCATACTTGCTGCCATTTGAATGCAATAATTTCTTATTTCAAAAAGTAAAGAATAATTGAATATGAAACAATGGGGACTTATAGCCGGATAAATTGTCAAGGTAATGGTCCATAAACCAAATCAATTGAGCACTCCTAACTGAAATTATGGTAAAAACACTTCTGATTTTTACCTAAAACTGTAACGCCTCCACCCTTTTACATACCTCACCTACTGACATGAGGCCTAAGAGACAATTCGTCAGTTCAAATGTTCTGTCCGTGCATAACAATGCATTTTGTAATCCGTAGTAAAATATTTTGTTAACCCATAACTTATTCTATTCACTGGAGTCAATCAGTATAGATAATCCCCACTTGAGAAAATTGCAATCCTTGACAGTCCTTTTGTGTTTACACAAAATAAAGCACAACTAAAAATCTCTAGGCGTTATGCTTTTTGTCGAAGACAATAGCTTATCCTATACTTTGATTGACAGGCCTCTTTTGTGCGGTAAAATTAATTCGATACTTCTATTGTCATTCACGATTTAGTTAACAAAATCCTTTGTCCTTTAATGAGAAAACGGACAGAACATTTGAACTAGCTAAGTGTCAGAATTTGTCTCGTCCGATAAACAAAACATTGTCGTTTTTCGTATCTGTGTGTCTGTATAATCAGGTGTGCATAAGCATGATAAGCGTATCACACTTCTGATGAAAGTATTTTAACCTGATCATTGATGACCTATAATTATTATCCTTCTTGCTTACGTCCAACCCAGGCATGAAATTGAGCATTTTGAGAGTGTTATGCAAAGGCATGTCTCAAGGGAAGAATTTCAAAGAGAACTCAAAACAATTGTAAGTATTTATTCTGTAAATGTCAATGATATTTATGGCTTCTGTACCTTTCTTGCTAATACTCACCACTCTATAAATGTTTTTAATTCCATGTGTTAAGCATTTTAACCCTGTTATCTAAATGAGACAGGCCTTTGTTAGCTTTTGTTCGATAATCAAGGAAAATAATTACCAATCATTACTTTTAGTGAACTATACTAGTATATATACATGTACATCACTTTCGTCTTGCAGTTCCTAAATCAGACCTAGTCAAGTCAAACTGTCCTTTTACAGAAGTGTCAAGGAAATAATTTGTATCATATGATATGATATGATATGATATCATATCATTTAATCATATCATTTTATTTGCCAGTAAAAACACACATGTAGAAATTTTATATATTTGTAACTAAGAACAACACCCAAGGGTTTCACATAACCTTGCACTTGTCAGGATTCAAAGACATTTTGTTAATATTGCATCAGTTAACTATACTATCAAGGTCATGTTGGACTGAGTTGATGTCATCTTCAGTCTGGATGGGTCTATATAGGAGTGTGTCATCCGCATATTGGGGTAGTGGTGAACTAATTAGGCAAATCCAAAACAAAGATATTAAACAACAGGGGCCCCAGGACTGAACCTCGGGGAACCCCAGATTCAACAGGAACCCAATTTGAAGATGCCCCACGAAATTTAACACACTGGGAGTGACCTAGGAGAAATGAGGAAATCCAGTGTCATAGAGGACCACAAAATGACATGATGAAGCTTGGCCAGGAGCAGAGAATGGCTTAATTTATCAAAAGCTTTGCTCCAGTCCAGGAAGATGACATCAACATCTGGCGGAGATCGTTGATCAAGAATTTGAAGCCAGTGGTGGCAAAGTTAAGAGAGTGGTACAAGAACGACCCGCTATAAAACCATGTTGCTGAGGAGAAATAAGAACATTATTGTGCTAACATTATCTCCCCATATATTCTTGTGTTAGGTGAAGGAAATAGTCGTAATTTATTGTAGAACAGCTATTCTATAAAGAAAAGGCATTTACTCATATGAACATCATATCGAAGCATCAGAGGAAACTTTGATTTGCCATAGGGAACTTAAAATTGTCCTTGTGTGGGATAATGGAAAGCATTTCGTCTTGATTTTATTTTAGGCAGCTTTTCAGCACATCAGTAGAGGTCATATGCAAGGGCAAATTGATTTGCGATAACAATATCTCCCAAAATGGGTCTTCTTCATTGACAAGAATTCGCCATAGTTCTTGAATAAGATGTTAATATGTGTTCGTCAAATCATGTTTCAATGTGAGCATTATGTGCTCTGTACTATTTTTAGAGGAAATGGGGTGAAATAAAAGTAACAGGATATCTGTGTTTATGTTTTACTTGTCATTGTAAGCGAATCGATTGAGATACGAAATGCTTATGCAGATATTCAAAGCATAATTACTTATCTAACAGTATACTTCAATCAAAGCAGGAAATGGTAAATGTAATCATATGCATCAAGGGGCCACAATAATTCATCAAGTGAAGAGAATGTTTTGAACAAAAATATGGTACTTGCTACAGCAAACAACTTGAACTGAAGTGAAACATATGGGATTTGTAAACGACAACAAACACGTCCATCGTGCTTAATTCATAGAATCAACAGCTTTATTAAGGGAGTGAGGTGCAGGATTGTGTCTTTTTAACAAAATTTTCCCATTCAATGGCAATGTTCCATTCATATTTTTAAAGAACGGAGCAATTATACCAATAGATACAATACTGCACCTCAAGGACGACTTTTTGCCGACAGCTACACTGCATATGCCAGCGGAACACGTGACACGTGTTCAAAACTGTTACACTTTTTTTAAACACCAGACACGTGTTCAACTCGTCAAAAAGAAAGGAATAGTTAACATTTTTGAACACTAATTTCGAAAGAACGCATGTGTTCTTCTAAAATTAGTGTTCAAAATGTAAATTGAACACATAAAACGATGCCCGACACAAGTGTTCACGCTGGTGTTCAGGCATCCCGTGTGTTCAAAAGTTGATATTTTGTATACATACGTTAAAAATTGAACACTGACTCTGGCGTCTGATGTGTTCAAATTCAAATGTGTTCAAAAAGTCTAACAAATGTCAAATATTTGTTATAGTACAAATCTATAGGAAACATATGAGCCATGTTGAAATTTTCTGAAACTTTGAAGTGGTAACTTTCTTACATTATAAACAGCATGCAGTGAGACTGTATCGTTAGTGTCAAAATATATCATTAAAACCTGGCAGAACACTAGCGTATGGTGGTCGGCAATTTTTGTAGTGTAAATAAATAACACATAAAACAAACTTATTAAAGACAAGTTTTCTGATCTTAAATGGATATTGGTCAATGTTCTATTTTTAGTTGCTCAAATTCAAACATCTCTTCTGATCTACAGTGTTTTCATTTGTCAGGAAACTTAACTGAGAGGAAAGAAAAGCTGTCGCTAATCATCTTGACACACATTTTGACTTTTACTAAATGCAAGATTTAAGTAAACTAGGGCTTACATCCTCAAGGAATCAAAATCTCTACCACTTAGGCTGTATACACAAAAGAGATAAATATAGATTAAATTCAGACTCAGGCAAATTGATATTTGATTCTTTTCCAAAAATAATATTATAACGAAAGCCCTCGGTTACTAGTCTCCTTGTTTAAACTTCAATCAATATGTCTGTTTTAAAAATAATCACAATTGAGTTCCTACAAATTTAGTCCATGTTCAACTCGCGCTAGATTAAACACACTCTTGTTTATTTTTTTTCTCAAAGTTCATCTGCTAACAGGCATATATATTCAAATAGTGAATTTTCCCATATCTATATTCCTTTTGAACGTTTATAATGTAAAATGAATTACGTATTTCTTGCGTAAAATAAAATATTGTTCAGGCTTGCTTCCGTACATACTAGTACGTAAATACGTTAACCTAAACATCAAAACTAGAACATGCCAGTAATGAAAGTAATGATATGCTCTGCTATATCAAACTAAATCAAATCAATTTTATTTTCCCTTTCCACAATACATGACAGAAAATTAAAAACCTTATGGTGGAGAAGGCTGGAAGGCCAATGAGACTCGACACGCTAATAATATAATGCTACAAGGCAAGAAAAGTACTGAATTACACAACAACGATGAGCTTAAATGACGTGTGATGGTCTCTTACAAATCTAAGTTACTATCGTACGCTTGTAATAGGTGGCGTTAAGTTTGGATTCTAAAATGTTCTACGTATCTAGATTCTTTAATGGTTTTTGGCAAGGAGTTCCATACAATTTTAAAAATTAGTTTACTCTTTGTTGAGTAAAAAGGTCACAGCTCATTGTTTTGTAAAATCTTACTCAACATTGAGTAAAATCTTACTCGGTTAAGTCAATATTACTCAATGTTGAGCACATCTTACTCAACGTTGAGCAAAGTTTACCCAACGTTGAGTAAAGTTTATCCAACGTTGAGTAAGATTTTACTCAATAAAATGAGCTGTGACCGTTGAGTAAGTTTTTACTCAACAAGAGTAAGATAATTTCAAGAGTGTAATATTACGGTGTTGTTAGCTCTTATGCATTGGTCAGAAAACATTTTCTTGTTAAAAACTTAACGTTAATACCCTCTACTAAATTTGCAGAGACATAACCCAATTTGTAAAGATATATGTTTCCAGAATCCAGACCTTTAAACTTGGCAAACTATCCAAACGAAATGTCTAGACACAGTGATCTGAAATTAACCAAAATAGAATGTCTAGATGGACGATCTGAAGTTACACTAATGCCCGAGATGGGACTTTTTGAGCTTCACCAACAAAACGAGTGTAAAATGTACAATATGCAAATAAAAGCTTGCATATTTCATTATGCTCCCTATAAGAACCTGATATTTGCTAGACATTTCATGATCAGTAACCATTCCTATTTATATCATTTTTGTATTTGTTACTGAACACCACAAATGAGCCATAAAGCTAGCAAATTTTTTTTCATGTTACAGCTGAAAATACTTGCCAAGGTTAAATTTTGATGATATTTTGTTTCAGATTGTTAGTGTAAAAATTCTTCAAAATAACTTTAA
>JXSR01S013056.1:0-21435 GCA_000969725.1 Ophiothrix spiculata
TTTCTTTTATTGTGTATATTTATAGTGCAGTGCTATCAGAATTTGGCATATTAATGCAATTCCATGTACAGGTATGACACTGAAATAATGCAGAATTTAATGTGGCATGTGGCATGTGCAATTCGTATTGCCAGTTTTAATTTTCTTTTAACTTAAATGAAAAAAAAAATGTATTTATGTATTGTGGTTTTTAACATGAATTATATCCAACTATGTTTGTAAATGGTATTAATCTACTTTTAAATCTTTGTTTGTTTTTGATATATATAATTGTAACTTGTGCTCTTATATTGGTTGTATTTGTATAGGGCCTACTGGCCAGTATTTTTGATTTTAGATTGTGCAGTTTTTATACTTTTCTGTGCAGCGCCATGAGGCTGATTTCATCTTAAGGCGCTTAATAAATCCCACTTATTATTATTATTATTATTATTAAAAGTTCTAAATATCAGATTTTCATAAGTGTTTGCTAGTGAATAAAAGAAATGGTCATTCTAACATACCCTGTTATTAGAGCTTCATAACATAAGTATTGTTATTCAAAATAGCGACATTTCTATGAGGTGAAAACTGCCAACCCCTACCTACTGGCTTTGAAGGTTTACTCTACCCCCACCTTAGGTGGTAATACACCGGACTGTTTCATCAAAATGATCGCGAAAGATGTAAAACCAAATACTTCGATACCTGGGGTCACGTTTTATAGTAAAAATTCCTTGGAGAAAGCATTATTCATTGTGATAACAAAGAGATTATTATTCCTGGTGCTAAACCTGTTTGGATGAGACAATGATGCAATCCCGTTATTAAATGTTATTTTATTGAGATTAAATGTTAATTCTTAAGACATCTCCTCTCACTACACCTCTCACAATAATACTGCATTATGCTGAATAACAAATAAACAAATAAATGCCAGACATTCGCCTTTACGTAAACAAGAATGATGCCTCTCTGCTTCGCATTCGTTAATAAAGAATATCGTATAAAATTTAGATTCATGTGTAGTAGGTAACTATAAAAGTGTACCTTTAGGGCTTGGGTACAAAAAATAAATGTAGTAGATTAACAAACCTTCCCAACACAGTAGCATCGGCTTCATAATCACCAACAAACTTTAAAATAGTAACGAATTTAAAGACGTTCGGATTAAGTTTTGTTTATTAAAAATCGAATTTGGTTTCAACGCAAAAATTTGGATTCGAACAGCCAATGAGCATTTTACACATTATCTATCGACCCTTATGTTTTAAACCGTTCATGTCATGCATGATCTATCAACTATAATTGATCCAAATCAGATCATATGATATCTTTTAAATAATATTTACCTCATACGGTTTAGAAAACTTATGATTCCGATAGAAATATTGTATTGTTTTTCTCATATACATCAGCTGATACATGATGATTTCTAATCATTTTTATTTGAAAAATATCATTATTGTACTTTGTAGGAGTGATTTAAGAAAATAATTTGATCAAACTATCTTCATATTTTCTGATACCGACATATTTTCTATCGTTATCAGTTTTGAGAATCCGATAGTTTTGTTGTATTTATAACACAGTTGCGCCTTTAATAGACGGTTCTATTTCCAGTGGTATTTTTCAAGTACCGCAAGAACCTGGAACTAATATAACTTTTATTAGTCCTAGGCAAGAACTAGCGGATCGTTTGAGAGTTGATGTCTTTTCTAAGATACATTTAATGAATCTTATGTATCAACATGATCAACCTCACGACTTATTTATCAAGTAATCATAAAACTAAAGACATTTCATGAATATCATGCAGATTCATGTGGTCTTTAAACATGGCGAGCGTCACAAGACCCATTGAAACACCCCCCCCCCTCTTTACTATAATCACAGAAGCGAGAACGACCTGCCTTAGTCTGCTTATTTCTCAATATAATGACATGACATAACAAAAGTAAGCATAAACTTTTAAAACCGGTTTGAATCAGTGAGCTACCTAGTAAACAGAATACAACGCGCTGTCACACAATGACATGCCTTGAAGGTATGAAACAATATCGTCCTAGATCAAGCAGGCTATTTCGATGGAGGTGTAGGATTAAGACTTCTCGTTTTATATTTCTAGTACTCGAGACGTCAATATTTGTGCAAACGCTTAAACCTGAGTAAATAAACGGCATAATGTTCTTCTAATATAACTACAAACTTACAATATAAAGATGTGTTTCTTGTATTATGTACTCTTATACTATTAATGGAGTAGTTATCTTTTTATATTTAACAAATTATGGCATTTTTATATGTACAACTTGAAAGCCTGCTCTCTATATAATATATAGATAAATGAAATATACCTATGAACATCACTTAAAGGTTTATGGCATTTTTTATATGTACAACTTGAAAGCCTGCTCTCTATATAATATATAGATAAATGAAATATACCTATGAACATCACTTAAAGGTACATTGATTTTATGAGCAATTTTGTATTTAAAATTGTCCTATTCTTTAATGTGTGAATAAATAACTTTAACACATTTTCACTTATATCTCCGAAACGTAACATGTTTCAGCTGTAAAGTCTCACATGGGCAATGAGAAAAATATCAGGAATATTTTGGTATCAAAATCTCAGAGAGTTTAACAATTTTTTGACCCAATCGGACAAGTGTTTTTTTTTTTGTTGTTTTTTTTTTATCAAAGACATTTTAAATTGAACTAATTATGTTTTGCCTTAATCAACACATGTATTACTAAATTTATAAATTAATTATATATATTCAATATAGTGATAATCAACTAATATTTCAAATTATCAAGACTTGTAAAACAGGAATTCCTTTTTTAAAGTGAAATTTTGTTAACCTACAGGCGTGAAAACACTCAATCACTATTAGTTACTGCATCTGCACTCAGCAATAAGCTTGTCTGTTTTTCTCGGGTCTAGGTCACACCTTACGCAGATGTTCCGGGGAGAATCAATACATTTTCACTTATTGCACTCTAAGCAATATAAAGTGTGATAGTTGTAAGTTTATTTCGACACAGGAAGATATATAAATTGATTATTTGATATTGTATTTAGTAGGAAATGGTAAGCCCTGACGTCACTTGACCTCCTGACCTCAGTAACTCACACCAAGAAAGTCGATATAATTATATCTTTGAGACTTAGTACGAGTTTGTAGAGATTTTTATTTGAACAGGATTTAGAACTAAATATTTGCATATGAAGATATTTCACGTTCATGGGACAATAATTCATATATGCCATTTAAGTCGATGAAACGTTCTCACTTCTAGTGACGTCTTGTCTAGCTGTGAAATGGTTGCCATCAGTTTTGGCAGGAGTCATCTATTATAGATTCGTAAAACATTTTGCATCGGGCATGAGATTATAATTCCTGATTTCTTTTCTCACGAAGTAAGGGCTAAGAGTAAATTGTACAATTGTGTTGGGAGTGGCCATCTTTCTCTTTTTCTTACTATTTTTTCTATTTCGGCATCTTTTCAAAGATACATTGACCAGCATGCATAGATTAGCCATTTCTGGCTATCCAGGTTGGTACTTTTGTATGAGCTTGGAAGAGACCATGAGTTCATCATGGATCTAATGGCATGTATCCGTCACGGACCAACCGAGGTAAACAAACAAACAAACAAACAAACAAATAATAAAACAAAACAATTCTCGTTTAAACCTTGATTGCTATAAGTAATGAGTGTCAACGTTAAGGCCCTATCACACATCACCGCAGCTAGTCAAATGTACATCTAACGTGCGTATTCCCACTTTTGTTTTGATTTATACATTGTTGTTGTTCGTTAGACGTTCAATGCGTTATCCATACGGTTTTTCCGTTATACGTTCAATTTTTGTTTGCAAACGAAACTTTGATACCATTTTAACATATAAGCGGTCACAAAATATAATCAATCAATCAATCAATCAATTTATTTTCCATATCTATATACAACAAGAAGAAAAAATATTAAAACTAACAGAGATATGGGGGAATGTGATCAAAAGGCCACGGCCAGAGGTGATCACAACCCATTACAAAAATTAAACAATTCAACAAAACAATATTATATAAACAAAATAACATACACTACATCTACCCGGTATCTGCAGGTACTTCACCTATGGTCAACTTCGTCTTGTTTCACATTATCACTTTTAAAATATTTTGTAAGCTCCTAGGGTATCCACCCTTTGGGTCGGCTGCCGGTTACCACCGTCGGTCATCTTTTTGTGTATTTATTTCAATATATTTTATTGTATACTGTATATTTTTGCCTTCGTTTCTAATGTATTTTATTGTTTTTGCGCTTTGTATCCTGGGGAAAAGGCGCCTTATAAATGGTTAGAGACCAGAAAGTGACATCTGAATTCAATAATGTTTTAGTGAGAACAGTAGTCTTTTTACCAAGCATATAATAATTCAATAGTCAATGAGACTGCACATAATTAACAGTGGCTGGAAAACTGCTAACAGTCAAGACTTGTACTCAGTCTTAAGATAAACAAACAGTCTTAAGATGAACAGACTTTCTTTTAATAAACAACCTTGAGTTCAGTGAACTTGTCAAATGCAACTTATGCCCAGTGATATAAGTATATATAAAGAGATTGTGATAAGGACTCGTGTTAATTACTCAAGCAAATTCCTACATATCATAACAGTATAGTTCTATTATTATTACTATATACTCAAACAACAGCTGTAAAGTAAAACAAACACAAGACAGTGCAATTTTTCATAGAAATATACCAATTGATTGTGTTAAAAACTGATTGTTCTTTAAATTTCAAGAGTTCACATTATAACCAATGAGCCAATGAGAGTTCTTGTTTGTTGTTTGAGCTAGTAATGCATTATGCATTAAACATTGTTGAGCACAAATATTCACTGAGTGACCTTTGTATAGTTGTGTTGACATGTAGGGAGGAAGAGTTGATCATGTGACTTCACTTGGACTCTTAAACACAGTGGAAAGTGACTGATGCAATTCATTTGACTGTGCAGGAGTACTCATAGGCATGGGCATGAGTTTTTGGGCAAAGTGAGGCCATACTCACTGAAATTTGAAATTAAAGCATCTTAAGTGCTGATATTTCACATGACAATGGAAACTAAAATGTGAAAAATCGGAACATGTACCTTTAAGTCGTGTTCATAGGTATATTTCGTTATATACAGAGAGATCAAGCTTTCAAGTTGTACATATGAATAAATGCCAGAGTATGTTAAATATAAAAAAAAAATAGATACTCAATTTACAGTATAACAGTACACAATACAAAAAAAACCCACATCTTTTTATTGCAACTTTGTAGTTATATTGGTAGAACATTATGCCGTTTGTTTACTCAGGTTTAAGCGTTTGCACAAATTTTGACGTCTCGAGTACTAGAAATATAAAACGAGAAGCCTTAATCCTACACCTCCAACGGAATAGCCTGCTCGATCTAGGACGATATTGTTTCATACCTTCATGGCATGTCATTGTGTGACAGCGTGTTGTATTCTGTTTACTAGGTAGCTCACTGATTCAAACCGGTTTTAAAAGTGTATGCTTACTTTTGTTATGTCATGTCATTATATTGAGAAATAAGCAGACTGGGGCAGATCGTTCTCGCTTCTGTGATTATAATTTAGGGGTGGTGTTTCAATAGGTCTTGTTATGCTCAAAAATCTCGCCATGTTTAAAGCCCACATGAATCTGCATAATATTCATGACATGTTTTAAATGTTATGATTAGTGGATCAGAAAATTGTGAAGTTGATCATGTTGATACAAAAGATTCATTGTATGTATCTTTGAAAAGTCATCAACTCTCAAATGATACGCTGACTTTTGCGGTACTGGAAAATTACCACTTGAAACAGTACCGTCTAAAGCGCAACTGTGTTATAAATGCGACAGAGCTATCGGATTCTTACAACTGTCAACGATAGTAAATATGTCGATGTTGGTTGGCTATCAGTCACCAAGTCACGTACTATTTAGGAAGTCTTTTTTATCACAATGTTGTTGTTGTTGTTGTTTTGTGTGTTGGTTGGCTATCAGTCACCAAGTCACGTACTATTTAGGAAGTCTTTTTTATCACAAGTTTTCTAAACCGTATGAGGTAAACATTATAGTAAGATGCCATATGACCTGTTTTGGATCAATAATATATGTAGATGACACAAACGTTTTGAAAACATAACGTTTGATAGATAAAGTTAAATGCTCATTGCCTTGGTTCGAATCCAAATTTGATTTTAATCAACAAAACCAATTTTTGCGTATAGTCCAAATTCGATTTTAATAAACAAAATTAAATCTAAACATCTTTAAATTCGTTACTATTTTCCAGGACTATTTTAGAGTCTGATGGCGATTATTGAACCGATGCTTCAGTGTTGGAAAGGTGTGTTAGTCTACTACATTTATCTTCTGTACCCAAGCCCTAAAGGTACCCTTTTATAGTTACCGACTACACATGAATCTAAATTATATACGTACTTCTTTATTAACGAATGTGAAGCAGAGAGGCAGCATTTTTGTCAACGTAAAGGCGAATGTCTGACATTTTGTTTATTTGTTACTCAGCATAATGGTATTATTGAGAGTAGTGAGAGAAGATGTCTTAAGAACTAACATTTGTAACGGGATTACATCATTTTCTAATCTAACAGATTTAACATTAGGAATCACAATATTATTGTTATCACTATGAACCACGGGTTTTTTTGCTATAAAACGTGACCCCAGGCATCTAAGTATTTGGTTTTACATACTTCGCGATCATTTTGATTAAAATGTCTGATGTACCACCTTAGGTATGGGTAGAGTAAACCATCAAAGGATTTTCTTTCTTTTGCTTAGTTGCAATCCTATGGAATCTTTAACTGTTGCATTATCATATGATACAAACTTTTCAGAATTGTTTTCGAATTTCTTATCCCTGCGTACCTCGCAATCCTATAGATTACTAAGTAACTTTATGAGTTAGATAGGCAAATGATGTAATGAAGTTATTTTTGGACTTTAGTTTAAATCCACAAGTAGAACTCAATTTCCTGTTTGCTTTATAAAACTATGTATGGCGACACAAAATTACTGATAAGTATACCCATTTCTCATGAAACCAATAGCAGATCTAACGAATCATTTCCAGTTTGGAACATTTAACTGGCTTAGCATTAATTTCGTCTAGACGTTTTGATAGGAGCACTTAACAATAGCCACAGTACCAATCCTATATCTTTTTTAACCCTTGTCTAAACCACGTATTCCGAGCGGGGGAGGAAGGTTACCACCACCAGTGATTTTGAATTTCAGACGCCTAAAATTAGTTATTACTTATAGAATAGGATCTCCTCTTTCCATTGTATTGATACCAAGATCGATCAAGGCGTTGGGTAATTATAATGTCACAAAGTATTTTCTGACCGGAAAATGTCGAATGACAAAAAATGGGCACCTAGGTTTATAGGACAACTATCATCTGTTGTTTACATTTCCCTTTATTTGAATAAATAATGCTACTTATTTAATATAAGCAAGTTATTTGTTCTGGATCTGATTTGAGTGGTATTAAGATGTAGTTATTTCAGATATTTTATATTTTAAGGCTACAGTTCTTTTTCGTTAACTATAATTTTTTGCCTACTTACACACGTGAAATATCAAATTTTTTGGCGTACATATGGAGTCTTTTTTTATACATGAACCTTTATTAGTGATTTGGTAAAGGTCAAAATGGCGTCAGCAGACTACTTCGGAAAAAGCTGACGCCGAAACCTCATAATTTCATGATGTTCAGACAATTCGATTGTTTTCAAATTTTGACAGCTTACAGGGTGTCTTAGAAAAAAAGGAAACCCAGATTTGCACCCTCTGTGCTTTGACACGGTCGACTGATTTGGAAAACTGTTTGATTAGATTAATGCACCAGAAAGTCTTCTTTCCAGCAATACCAACTATTCCTACGTTGCTAACTTTGTTGAGTAATTACGACCAATTTAATGAATTGTGCATTTTATGCCTTTGTACCACTTTTTGGTAGCGTTAACTTCTTGCTCATGATGTGCTTGAGTTTAAGCCGTGTTGCAAGAAGGACTCCTTTAAGACTCTTTTTTGGATGACTGAATATCGGATTGTTCCTAGATGTAGAATATTAAACTCGGAGAGTGCAACTGAACACAGGAACGTTTTTTAAAGGAGATTTCATGATTAATTTGCTTCCTATTTGAGCTATGGAAATAGTGAATGCTTTATTTAAACCAGCTAATAGCATTGCAAGATGCAGTTCATCTTTTAAATGTTTTCTTTGTTACTTGTTGAATGAAAACAGATACGTAGCCTTCATGAAGTTGCCGTTTCTTATCGAAGAGAGATTTTCTGTTGGGCTACCTTAACACATGGATGTACAAATTCAGGACCGTCAAAATGTACGCTGTTTTATTTATTCTCAGCCTAGTTTTGGACGCTTTTACTCCATTTTCAGGCCTTTCTGTCACTTCTTCAGGTCATTAAACGTTGTGTCACTTACATCTCTGCTTAACAGCAAAGTCTTCGAATTTCCACCAAATGGCACCAAGAGACATCAAGAAGTTAACTCTACCAAAAGTGGTAAAAAGGCATAAAATGCACAGTTCATAAAATTGGTCGTAATTACCCAACTAGGTTAACAACGTAGGAATATTTGGTTTTGTTGTAAAAAGGACTTTCTGGTGCATTAATCTAGCAAAACAGTACTCCAAATCATTCAACCGTTTCCAAGGACAAAGGGAGCAAATCTCGGTTTTCTTTTTTCTAGGACACTCTGTATAGGCTTGATACTTCTTATTGAATTACAAGTAATATCATATAAATATGTGGTGTTGATTGTGAATGATAATTTTCCTGAATAGATGGATAAACCTTAAATCTATTCATTTGAATGAAGAATACAGTAATTTTGGTGGAACTCTGCCGTATAGGCATGTATTGTTTGCAGAGGATTAACAATTGCTGTATTGATATTTTACTTTTACTTTTTTTTTTTCCTGTCCTGCAAAAAGCTCAAAAATTACCGTAGTAAGTTCACACCAAGTTACGTTATACCCTGGTCACATAACCTTGCGGCGAGATTGCGATGTGTTTACGGCGTCATGCCACCGTTGTGCGATCGGTGTCCGACCGGAGTCCGACCGGTGTCCGGACGGTGTCCGTGAGCCGAAGAGACGCAGGAAGCATGCGTCAAGAATTTAATTCCGAGTTAAAACATTGCGGCTTGTATACGATGTCTTACGAGTCCGACCGGCGTCCGACTGGCGTCCGACAGGGCATCGCAAGCACTCACTGGTGTCATATCGATGTCATACCGGCGTTGCGGGGTTGCGGCTTATGACCAGGGTGTTATTGACAATCTTTAGTAAAAAGAACTTGACATTTTGTAGAATGTGCATTAATAAATCTAATTAATGCAACACTGCCGCGTTCCATTTCACTCATAGCATAGCTTTCGTTTCTTTAGTAAGTAGGTGAAAGCGAGTTGATCTGTCTTTGAAAGCCTCTAAATGTATTGTAAATATTTATGAAGCTTACATACCATGTTTATCAGTAGGGTTGTTGTATCATGACCATCACTGAACTTGAATTGATTTCGCTAAGACAAATCGAGTAGTTTCTATTAAAAGGTTGAAATGCCCCCGACATCCCGAATTGAGATGCCGATGCCGCCACTGCTCACACAACTTTCAGATTTTATATTGCTTAGTCTGTCCTTAAGTGCAATAAGTGAAAATGTATTGATTTTTCTTCAGAACATCTGCGTAAGGTGTGACCTAGACGTGAGGATACAGATGAGCTTATTGCTTAGTGTTTTTCACACCCAAGTTGACACTTTCTCTTCAATATGGCAAAGTGAGACATGAAGGAATTGCAGTTTGACAAGACTTTGCAAAAGTATAGATAGATACTCGAATATTTTTTTTTTGGCAACTGCCGACCACATTTTATTTTGCTATAGAAATTAAACTTTAACAGTGTTGTCGAATTACAAACATGGAGCAAGTACATCTATACAGCATTACTTTGTTAAAAGGATTTGAACTGAGGTTTCTAGAATCTCTTTTCAATAATCATAGATCAGTCTCACTATTTTAAAATTTACGGAAGCGAGCTAAGCATTTAAAAAACGTCTTTTCATATTAAAGTTTATATTTCTTATATCAACGATGAAAGATATTTTTCAATTGAATTTGTTTGTTCATGGAAATAGTATATTAAAATTTTAGTCAGCTTTTTTCATGGTTTGTTTTATGTCTTTTTAGACTTTTGTTACCTTATGGATTTTGATGAATTCTGTTAATGAATTAAGTGGATAGTATACAAATATATACTGACTTGAAGATCTCTTTTTAAAACTATGGGCCTGAAGTGACTAAAATTTAGCTATTTTACTGAGGGGCGTAGAAATTGGGACATTGAGAGCAATACCGACATTGGAAATATTTGGGGGGCGGTAAAGTTAAGGTAAAGAACACCCCATGCCATGGACAGAGACGTCACATATAAGCCTGAAGTGACTAAAATTTAGCTATTTTACTGAGGGGCGTAGAAATTGGGACATTGAGAGCAATAGAGACATTGGAAATATTTGGGAGGCGGTAAAGTTAAGGTAAAGAAGACCCCATGCCATGGACAGAGACGTCACGTATAATGCTGTAAATAGTTAATCATCCTTCATTTTTTTCTTTAGTTTTGTTTTGTTTCGGCAGAAAGGTTTAAAGATATAAATAAAAACCCTGACAACATTGGCGCTTCACATTATCGGAGTGAATATATGTGACGCTTTACGTCAAAAGGTACAAGTTCTCGGCCAAGCAAATTTTGAGATACAGGCAAATAAAGCTCGTAAATTAAAAAGAAAATAATAAGAAAATTGTCATCTTTATTCACCATATCTTCAAAATTTAAACTTCAATTTTCACAAGCAAGGTATCATTTTAAAGCTTAATTGATTCTCTTTAAAGTAACACAGAAATCTCAATTTTGTCAAAGGTAGACAACTTGTACCTTTTGATGTAATGCGTCACATATAAATGTGATTCATATATAAAACAATGCAAAATACTAATGTCTTTGTGGTTGTATTTTTGCAATTGCATTAGTTCAATATTAAGCCGTTTGTTTACTCAAGTTTCTACGTTTGCACAAATATCAAGGTATCGAGTACTAGAAATATAAAACGAGAAGCCTTAATCCTACACCTACATCGGAATAGCCTGCTCGATCTAGGACGATATTGTTTCATACATTCAAGGCATGTCATTGTGTGACAGCGCGTTGTATTCTGTTTACTAGATAGTCGCAGTTTTAAAGATGTTTTTGTTATGCCATGCTCTTTTCAATTTTGTACCTACCTACCTACCTCCCTACCTCCCTACCTACCTACCTTAGTTGCCTGCCTACCTGCCTACCTGCCTGCCTGCCTGCTTGCCTACCTACCTACAGACACAGGCATGTATTGATGTTTTTATGTGACGTTTGTATATGCAATATTTGTAAATTTCTGAAGCAATATAAACGTTGCACCCATTTTGTATGTTTGAAGAATACATATATACATACGAACAAATACTTTTTGGCTTTGAAAAGGAGAACTTTCAAATGAACTAGTTCTGTTATCGTATGTGAAACAAAGTTGTATAGCAAACCGTTGGCTAGCTTATATTCTGCATGTGGATTAAGTAGGTGAAAACGATTTGATCTATTTAAAAGCTTTTTAAGGCATCATAAATATGTATAAAGTCTACAGTTGAACATGTGTATAAGTAGTGTCTGTAGTATCATGATCATCGTATGACGCGACTGCATTCCTTTTTTTTTAAAATAACAACTGAGAATAAATTCTTTCAATCAAATGTTCATGTATTAATGGAGTTGTTGAGTGTAGTGTGAAGATGGAGGCTTCAAAATGTTGGTGTTTATGCCACGGGATTGTTTGTGCTTTTCACGTGAAAATTTTTAATACGTAGATGCTCTAAAGGGACTTGGGAATTAGATTCATGGCTAATCTAGTACTTCATGTCTTGTTAACTAACTGTGTACAAAATTAGGATAGACACTGTCGTGATTAAATTCACCACATTTGTCCTAACTGAAGTTCTTTATTGTTTGTTTTTTTGAAGATTAATACGACAACCCCATTGTTTAAAGTATGTAAAAAATGACATTATGTCTAAACCTAAACAGATATGAATAAACCTTTACTCTCTATTAAAGCAATTAAACACCGTTATCATGGTTATGAACTTATTATTACTTTTAGGAGTAACATGTGACTAGTTTTTTTTAACCACACGATTTTTTTTTGAATAATTTTAAATGAAGCTGTAAAGAGACTCGTGAGTTGCACGACTAATTTAACACTGCATTACTTGTTGTATACAATATAATGAAAGACACAGTCGTGATCAATCTTATTAATTAAATGACGCTCTTAATCTTGTTGTTGTTGTTGTTGTTGTTTTGTGAGGAGTATATAGGCATGATAGGCATGAAACCTTTTCTATCTTTTGAAGCACTTTTTACCTTATTAACATAATTAATGTACCTTATATAACGGTGGCAGAATTAACACATAAGTACTATTGTCATTTGCCATTTGGGGTACTGATCCGTTAAATTCGTTATCCGTACGTTGGTGTTGTATGTTTCACCCAAATATGAGGGTTTGCACCCTACGTACACAGGAGTGTCTGTAAGCATAAGTTCAATTTTTAGAATGCATATCTATACATTCAATCTATTTACCAAATCCACATACAGTAATACCCTGTTATAGTTGTGTAGATCTCTAGAGACACAAGAAATTACCGAGTGAAACAAAAAAGGGTAATTACCCGGGGGTAATTACGCTACGGTAATTGCATCTAAAATTGAGGATCAGAATTTTACCTGTACACGTAATTATTTCATTTAAATTGCAACCCGGTGTAGCAGGATTGTAAGCCCCCCGTTCTTATTGTCCGGGTTGTACAGTAACGTATAGGCTAACAACTCTCACTCAACATTAACTTCACGCTTTATTCCGTTATGGTCTATGGAAGGCGGACTACCATTTCAGGGGGACTATGATACTTTCACACCGGCTAAGAAGTCGCTCATGTGCCATAATTCCTATGAAAAATGTAGATGATATTTCATTATTTTGTTAGACATTCTAGCATTTTGTTTTCAATCCGAAATCCAATAAAAAAAAAGTCTGTTAATTGCGTATGTTTTCCCTTTCTTCTTATAAAACAACATACATATAGGTACAACATACCATAGATACACTAAACGAAATATCAGATTCAACCAATTAAAACAGGTTTTGAAGTGACCAGTACAACACATAAAGATTGGCGTTATGGTACACTGTTATACTGTTGGGCAATTTTTTAGCGTAGGTTAAACTATGAACAACCCAATTGTTGGGTAAATAATATTAACCAACTGTTGATGAAATTTTACCCAATATTTGGGTAATTAGCTAAAAGTTTTACCCAACAGTTAGGTAATTACGCAACGTTGGTAATTATTTACCCAGAAGTTGGGTTGTTCATAGTTGAACCAACGTTGGGTAAATTATTTGCCCAACGTTCTAACAGTGTAGAATGTTGTTGTTGTTTTCTTTCTTTCCTTTCCTGTACTTTACTTTTTTGTTTACAGATATTGAAGCAAATTTAAAGAGTAAAGTGATTAACATTTCACTGGCTATATTAATTAAAATACTGTCAGTTTTAAGTTTTCTGCTCACTTTGCAATTGAAATACTTTAGTAATTGATTAATACAAAAAAAAACACGTTTTGAAAATTCATTTACAAAAATTCATTCTTTATTCCGTAGGTAAATTAATCTAATAAGCCTGATTGGTAAAACATTGCCGACGTTATAGATAATTGCTAAAAAGCCAATATCTAGGTTTTATGTTAACTCCCTTAGTAGAACTCAATTTCCTGTTTGTCTCATATAAGGTATATAAGAAAATAACAATATGCCTCATCTCTCATTAAATTAGTAATTGCACTATCTAAACTTAAACTATACAAGTAGATCTGTATATTTATAAATATGTTAAAACACTTATTTATCATCAAATTAATATTCCAAAGCATGAACCACCCTAGACCTGTTTCTTTCTTTTTTTTTTAATTAGAGAGCAAGAGGAACTAAGTATCCATCTAGCTCGCCTATTGCAATAACACTTGATCAATTTTTAATTGTTTTTTTTACTTTAGTATCAGTTGGCAGCGGCGTGGCGAGGGTTTCTGGCGCCCGGGGCAAGAAGTGAAACTGGCGCCCCCCCCCCCCCTCTTGGGGGTGCGTAGCTTTTCCAATAGCTTTGAAAAACTTCTATTTTTTTGGCTAAAATGGGTAAATTTGCCACAATGTTTTTCCAGCGCGAGAAGTTGCGTTTTTGCAGTTATATTAGCTTATTTAAGCTAAAAAGTACTGAAGTCTTAAGGGCGCGCAAAAAATTTAGGCAAAAATTGGCTAATTACAGCAATGTTTCCCCTGTTGTTGGTCCAATTAATTTTCATGTAGGGGCGATTTGGCGCCCCCTAGAGGTGGCGCCTGGGGCAACTTGCCCCCTTGCCACCCCCCCACCCCTCCCCCTAGCTACGCCGCTGTCAGTTGGTAAATCAGAGATCATACAATTATACCATTCTCAATCTAGTGATTTAAACCAGAATTTCATTTAATCATTATGTTGGGCACGGTTTCTTGTAAAGAATCACTTTATTTTTCTTTCTTTCTTAGTAGTGAGGTATCTTAAAGTTATAGAATTCTCTGCTCTACACAGTCGAATAGTACTTATATTAATACTACCAATGATGTTGGTTCTTGATTTAATGTTTAACAAGGTACTCATTTATATTCATATTTGCCGTAATTTTACCAATATCTTATGAAATAAATCTTCATACTATTTTTATTTTACATAATTTTAACTTGAAACTTTGTCAATGTGTTTCTATGGCCTAAAATATTAACATGTGATTAATGAGCATTATACAAAAAGCTAACTAATTATGCAAGTATGCAAATTAGATGGGCGGGTAAATCATACATTAAAGTTTTAGGTCATAGAAATACATTGGCAAAGTTTCAAGTTAAAATTGTTAAAGGTGAAAGTAGTATGAAGGTTTATTCATAAGATATTGGAAAAATATTGGCAAAAATTAATATTAATGAGTATATTTTGCCAGTTTTCCTCATTAACCTCATTAATATATTGGCAAAAACAATAGAATACATAGAAACTTTAAACAGAAATATCTCAAAAACCGTTTGTCTGATTTGGCTCAAACTTTGGAATTAATATTTTTTTTTGCTTAGCTCTCTGCAACAGGCCTACTTTTATCTCAGTCAGAGCAACTTCATTTTGCTTTTAATACCACCTTACGACGTACAACAAACGGAGACAAGTGCAAAGAGGTGTATCAAACCTCATGGAGGGGAAGAGCTAGACTTCAGTCACTATTATTTTACACATAATAATGTTCTACAAAATCAAGTCACTTCTAAAGGCCCAAACACGTCTTTTCAGGGTCAGAGAAGAGTAATAGAAAGGCAATGTCACATTCAACCCTTATGAGACACATGATCAAACTATTCCCTAGTTCGACAGAAATGATGTTACACAACCCACTTAAAATAAACATATCTCTGGAACGCCTTTATCAATTATCACCATTCTTTAAACATTATAAAAGTAAATCCATGATCTACTTTGAAACAAAAGTTATTAGTATTTATCTTTGTCTTTAGATATAGCGCTATTTCAACTATTGCGCTTTTATTGACTGACTCGGAATATCTTATATGGATTTCAGGAGGTCTCTATGTTGAATCTTGTATTTGTGTTATTTTGCAGCTTGTTTAGCAGGCATTTACAGTGCAATAATAGATGACATCAGGAAAACTAGGTTTATAGGACAGCTACCATATATTACATATAGATTCTTTGTATGTTTCTAAAGAATTATTTATGAATAAATAATAATATCACCCATTATGAAATGAGGTGAAATCACTTGTTCTGATCTGAATTGTATTAAATTTGGCAGGAATTTAACATTTTAAATCGTTTTATCTCAATTAATAATGTATAAGTGTTTGTCATAAATAACATGTAGCTTTTGAAAAGTACATTTTTTGTAACTACCAATGATGGCAAATTGTAATTATGCTGGATTCATTTATATTTTCTATAATAAAAATAAACCCACATGAATTTTTTCTCTAGTCAGTATAATGCATACATTTATTATAACACCAAAAAGAGGTAAATAAATGAAGGATTGATCGATTATTTCTTTTCTATATTCAAATTTACTTTATCAAACGTGAACTTTGACAAATTTGAATCCATTCTTTAATGGTCATATGTGTTATGCGTTAGGGTACATGAAATGCGGTGTAGCAACATATTCTCTGTATTCCTTAGGTTTTTCATGTAGTAATTCCCTTATTTCATAATCATACATTAGTAAAATTGGTGTCATGTGAGAGAGGAATCATATATCTGAATAAAATAAAAGCTGTGAGTGTAATAGCTTACTTGGATTAATTGATTTATCAATTAATCAAAGGTTTGTCGGCTAAGAAGCCTGAGCTTTGGGAGCCCCTAATTCACATACTGTGAAACAAAATCAGTCGGTTTTCCCATATTTGTTTATACATACATTTTAAAATGATTTGAGCCGAGCACAAGTATACACAGATTACGTATGCACGTATGACATAAAAAAATACCGGGTATGGTATTTTAAGGTGACCTTGGTTCTTGGGTCATTTGGGGTCATACCATCTCTGTGATCAAGACAGGTTCAATTGGTCATGAATTTTAGGATACACCATTAGGAGTTTGGGTAAAAGTTCCTCTCCATCATTTGAAGTCATTAGTTGTTTTAATTTGATCACTTTTAGATCACTTGAATAAATGATCACGTAAAACTAAAAAGAGGTTTATCTGGCGGATACTGGTAAGGTGTGATGTATGTAGCTTAATTGAATGTGAAGCACATTCTTGGTTACAACAATGGCATCTGAAAGAAATGTTATTTTTCATGTTTTTTCTTACATTACACCCTGCAATATTTTCTGTACACCCTTGACCTTGAATCTATAGTACATCCCTTACTTTTCACCATTCGAGAATACTTTCTTTATTCTAACATGAATAGTTTTATATTTTACGCAATGAGAGGTGAAAAGCGTCTTATTTTTGCTTATTTACTGTGTGCTATCAAAAGGTAGTCGAACTTATTGCACATGACTTCATACACGTTCAAGAAACAATTTGCCAAATCAATCAATATTGAGAACACGGTTCTTTTAAAACCTTAATTGAAATTAATTGAGCGCACAACGTAGACAATCAAATGATATCACATCGTTTCATATAACATCGAGTGTTTGAGGGAGCCTTTATATGTATCTTGTAGACAGGAAAAAGACGAGTCGAAGACGTTAGTTTGCCTCAAATTTTCGCTCATATTTATTAGCTTCAAACCAAAACAGCTAAACATTGCTCTAAATTTGTAAGTATAATCAAAGTAAATTAGCAAATATACCAACTCAAATGACTATTGTCTACGTTGACTTTGGAAATGTGCTGAAAATAGAATTTGTTTAGTTCACTTGTCTTTTATTTTTACAACTTTATTTCTCTGGTCATTAAAAACGCAAGTCTCCTGCAGTATTTTCATACGTTATAATAAAGTAAACATGGAAAAAATCAATATGGCTATATTTATCTATATATTTAGGGTAGATTATATGTTTTTTATCACTTAAACTCTTAGGCTGAAAAATATTATTATTAAAGTTGTTTTCTTACATCGTAATGACATTCTGATGCATTGGCAAAATATACCTTAGACTAAGAATTGGATTTTTCATCGTTGTTCCTGTTTTATTAAAGTGGTGTCGTTAAATCTGTAGTCCATTTTCTCAATACGTAAAGAGTGCCATTTAAGTGATGGTATTATGGTAGTGAGGAATTGATAATATTATTATTTATATGCTAACCATGCCAAACCTAATATAAGCGTCAATTGGATTCTTGAACTTACCTTACTCAAGGGTCGTCAGGTATTCGACGTTGGGTAGAAAAACAGAGAACACAATGATAACGTGTTTTAAATGTTCAAATTGAATCTTGAAATTTTGTGTCAGATATTTAAGAACAATAGTGGATATGAATATGAGGCTTGAGATGGGTGGGTTCAAGACTTCCATTGACGCTTGCATAAAAAATACAAAAACTACACCATACCCATGAACGAAGATAAAAAAAAACCTAAAGCTTCGTCACATGGGTGTTGCCGGCTAAGCTATTATCACGGCTTTGGACTGTTGACTAACTGAATGACGCAGGACTAACTGAATGACGAATTTAATTACTAATTTCTGATAGATATTTACCATTAATTAGTCCGTTGCGATGACAAATCATGAATTATATTAGTCATTTTGGGTAAATACAGTTAGTCCTGCGTCATTCAGTTAGTCAATTGACTAATTAAAGACGCATTTGATATTCACTAATTAGACATGTAATTTACCATTTATCAATTAACTAATAATTAACTGATACAAATTGAATATTTAGAGATGGCAACTAATTTTTAAACACCTAAAATTGTTTTTCAACATTTCAAAGACATTTACAGCATTATTTCATGAATTATGAAAAAATCACTCTGCATGACTAATTTTTAATTAGTCAAATAAGACATGTTTTTTGACTAATTAACGTTTTCAGTGTATTACATAATAAGATTCCTAATATATTGGGTAACTTAAGAAAGGCATGGAATAATGTTACAAATTTTAAAATACACAGCAGAATGAAATATATTCTGTTATGTAGAGCATTATAATATATTCCGAAAGGAAAAAATGCTATAAAAGAACAAAAAAAACCTTAAAATAATAATCAATAAAGAAGTAGAGGTTGTAAATCATAATAATAATGGAGAGTTTGCGATTTCCAGAACGCGAACAAAAACGAAAACGAGAACGTGAGATCTATTGAAATTCAGCCAACCATTCAGCTAACCATTCAGCTTGAACAGTACAGCACACCTTGGATTGCAGAATTTCACGTACACTTTTACGTGGATACTAATCACTTAATTGATATCCCTATTGTTTTAAATTAAATATATATCAAAATCAGATGAACACCTGCAACAATAATGTCTAGACATTCATTACCAGCACTTACCGAGGTTTTATTGCGTTCGGTTGTAAAGATTCTGGGTTGTAAACTTCAAACTTACACAACCGTAAATGGAAAATTTCTGATTTTACATTGACTTCTATGTGAAATTTTCACGTTAAACACATCTGATTGCGAAAGCCATGACTCTGAACCGAAACGATTAAACTTACGTGAATAGTAGCCAGACATGGGGATATTACCGTTTGAAGAAGATCTTTTTATGAGTGCACGTTCATTACGTCGGTTCTATTGAAAGTCCTATTAAAGGCTATCTAACTAACTATTTCATCTATTTCAACTAACTAACTAACTAACTAACTCACCAAGTAACTAAAACTAACGAACTAACTAAAACTAACCAACCAACCAACTTACAAACAAACAGAAAAATAAAATAATAAACAAACAAATAATTAAACAAAAGGTAAATAATCAATCAATTAATCAAACGATAAATAAATAAATAAATAAATAAAAAATACAATACAACGCAATTATAGATCCTCTGGTAAATGGTTACTGCTGGCTAGCTTTTATCATTTATGACTTGTTTACTGGTACCTCCACCGATCTATTCATTTGTCAAAATACTTCTTGCTTCATTTTATTAAAATGACATTGCCATGATGCGGGGAGTGTCTTAATGAACCGCCTTGTCAATTTGACTATTGATCAATACATCTGTTGTGCAACCAAAGACGTCCCACGCTGCTAAACATCTGATTTTCCACGAGCTGCTGCGTGCGCAACAGTAGGGACTCGTGTTTAAAAATTCCCGCTACACACTCGATGAAGCAGGGGCAATACATTGAATAGAATTGGGATATGAATTTAACTCATGCATATCGACAACTCAGTCCCTTGAACTAGGTATGATGATTATACGTGAAACTTAAAAATAACGCGTATGCGTGAACAGTTACGTAAACGTGAGTTTAAAAGTGCTCACGTTTTTGTATCCCGTCCCGTGTACGTGGGAATCGAAAACTCTCTAATGTCAACAGGTAAACGCTCGGTTACAGAAAAACAGGTTTCAATACCCTCGCATAAATACCTATTAGATGTTTTCAAAAACTCTGCCAGAAAGCTGATCCAATTGTTATTCTTGCTCATTCTACATGACACTAGAAAATAGGTTACAGTTGAATATATATTTAGCAAGTTGTCATCCTCAGTGTCTTATATTTGAATTCTAGTA
This sequence comes from Ophiothrix spiculata, assembly GCA_000969725.1. Lineage (NCBI taxonomy): Eukaryota > Metazoa > Echinodermata > Ophiuroidea > Amphilepidida > Ophiotrichidae > Ophiothrix > Ophiothrix spiculata. The sequence goes on from JXSR01S013056.1 coordinate 20,449, forward strand.
CCTTGTTTTTCTTTTTTAACAACATTGTTGTAACCAAAATTTCGTTTTTTTTCAATAAATATAATATGTAAAAGGTTTTTCAAAAGTCATTTCCTCTTAAATCGACATATCTCCAGAATATGTTGTGATATGCCAGCCAAATATGTGTACATAGGTGTAGAATTTAATTTAGCATATTTGAAAATTTAAACAACCCTAGAATACTATTTTCATATGTTTCAGACAGCTTGAGATTTCTTCCGTTATACTGCGCCTGACAAACTGTAATGAGATAACGCCCCAAAATCCCTATTATCAATAAACTGATTTAATATTTGTAGTATTTCATATGACACAAAACTCTATTCTCTTTGTAACTATAACAAGAAGTCTGACAATAATCGTTTGATCTTGAATTGCGTTGAGATGCCAACCTTTCAAATTAAAAGCAATATGACTAGAACAGAAGAAATACAGACTCATCATGCTGCAGAAAATTGTCAAATATCAGGGCATAAGCAACTTTCCGTTTTTGAGAGCTCTACACCTCAACTCTTACTCTTGTATTTAGGGTACTGGTCCTACATCAGATTAAAAAAAAAAAAAAGCTGCACGCGTTTCAAGAATATATCAATCCCTCATCATCAGGCAATAACAAATGAAACACAAAAAAGGAAAAGAAAATTACATGGACGGTTTAAAAACAATATATATTATGTAATGAGAATCCAGTATTTACTCTTACTCTTGTATTTAGGGTACTGGTCCTACATCAGATTAAAAAAAAAAAAAGCTGCACGCGTTTCAAGAATATATCAATCCCTCATCATCAGGCAATAACAAATGAAACACAAAAAAGGAAAAGAAAAAATTTACATGGACGGTTTAAAAAAAAATATATCATTCCAGAGAGAAAAATATAAATATACTTACATTTCGACTACGATGTTTTTATCTGTTGTTTCTAATCTATGCTCATTACAACGAACCATTTACTCTCGCTATATG
>JXSR01S013056.1:22362-33874 GCA_000969725.1 Ophiothrix spiculata
AAAGCATCATAATGCAATAATAAATTACAATTGTATATCTTACTATATTAATGTTCTTAAATATATTTTGGTGAAAATTATGTAATGAGAATCCAGTATTTACTCATATTTGAATGTTTCCTCTTCCCAAGGAATTGGAGATTCTCAATGAAAGACCTCTGTCTCCTGTGGATGAGTATGCCTACTTTACCTTCTATCACATAAATGTCACCAGAATATGAATGTCCTGACTAACTTATATAATATAACCTATCGTTTACGTCTTTTTTGTCTCTAATATAAAAATATTACATTAATTTTGGTTTATAATTGCATTTTATCTAACTAATGTTTATATAGATCCATAGTTACGTATATCATTATGCAACAATCTAAATCATTCAGAGGATATGTTTTGCAAAAAAACAATCCAGAGAGCTCTAAAAAATATAAAATATACAAATGTGCTTAAACGTAAACAAACGTATTAGTGCAAAACACATTTCTAATACATGTATATAAGAATTGGTGACAGTATTTCCTTGTTCTTCTTTAAACAATTCTAAAATTCTAACCATTTTCTTGCTTGCATTATGCGCTTGTTATTTCTTCCCCCGGCCCCTTGGTACCCAGGTATATCGGAAAATTGGAGTGGGGGGCTTGTACTTTGTAGACTTCCCCGTCAGGGTGGAACATGCACGGGCTTAAAGTGTCGGCATGTAGTGATCATTTTGGCCCGGGATTGAGCTGAGCATTAGACATGACTTGGTTTGGTTCAGTTAAATTTATTTCACCAATAAATTACATAACAGAGAAATGGTCGGATATTTGGTGCTTGAAAATGCCCTGTCCTTCGGGGAAGTCGGCAGGGAAATTATCAGCTTAAAGAGAACGAATTTGGCTGAGTTGCCCGCTAGTGACCGGGTACCCGGTTCGGAGATACAATGGACAAGTGCATTACTACCACAAAGGGTTCAATTATAGTTCCCAATCTTTGCTTATCAAAACAAACCGTTTTATGTCAAGTTTTAAAGCTGCCATTTATATGTAAATCTCAGCTCTGTTACCTTAGTAGGTATATTGGATCCCAGAGGAATATACCGTAAATTTGACAAATGTTTCGTTTTTGTTTGAAATGACATCGTTTTTGTTTGAAATGACATTTTATCGATATGACAGTTTTGGTTTGGTCATGGATAACATAAAAGAAACTAGGTTTATAGGACACTTCTACTGAGTTTCTTTCCTTTGCGTTTAACAGCTTATATTTTGAATGTAATATGATATTCACTTCAGGTATAAGTAGCATGACTTGTTTCCGATACTTCAAATATGTATATTAAGATCAAAGCGTTGATTTTCAAAAACGTCGTACATGTTGGATTTTTCGCTCCAATGTTTTGTGTTTGTTTGTTTAGTTTCTTAATAGAAAATAACCATTAAGTTATATTTCGTGATGTATTGGTTACTCATTATGATAAGAAACATAAATTGATAAATATTAAAGACGTAATGACGCATTCATTACATTAATACAACATGAAAATTGTCCGTAATAGAATTAATCCACTAAATCAATCCGTATAACCCTTGAAATGACGTTTATATGGAACATGATATGAAGAAAAAAACCTTTTCATATACTAGTATTAGGAATCTTTCCATGTAACGCCGACTATTTGAGGAACACATATGAATCGACTAGGCAAGAAAATAGCTCAAGGCACCGATGTTACTTTGTAGCAAATTCTCGCACAAATTGATTAGTTTCGTACTAGAACAGCTCAAGGGTGTAATCATAAATCAACGTTTTAAGTAAAAATACCGAAGTGAATAATCTGGTACTTCAATGTTGTATATAATATGTGCATAAATGGAAGCCACTCTAATAATTAAATGAAAGCCACTTTCATTAATTAAGTAAGTAAGTTTCTTTGAAGTATTGTAATTAAACTATATATGTTTTCACATTTATTTAGTTCTGTGCTACAAATATCAAATTCGCCAATCAAAAAACTTCCTTCATCTGCAACTTTATGGAGGTGGGCGTTGATTGTGCTTTTGGAATAAAGAGCTCCCCGTCCTTCTTTCTGATCAAAAAGACACTAAGAATGAGTGTAAATAGTGCCTATATTAAAACAATAATCAATAATCATATTACATTTTAGGAATTTCAGGCTATAACAAGTCGATAGAAGGAGCAATATATTGTAATACTCACCTTGGACAGACACATACGAGATTTGTACTATATATTGAATCTTCTAAGCTAGGCAATACGTTTATGTAAAATGTAAACCTTTTAATTTGATGATTACTACATCGAGGTTATTATTAAAAGAACTTTAATAAAATCAGCGCATTACATATGGAGCCAAATTACAAAGTCTATGGCGTGTTTATAGCACGGTCTTGACATGAGTTCAGATAATATACATCAAGATGCAATATTGTATTTATTTGTAGAATTGTGCCGTTCTTGAAAAAAAAAATGAATGGAGTTTTGCCATTGAATTGACATTTTTTGTCAAAAAAAACCCAAACAATCAAGTCGACAATTGTGTTCGACAGACTAATGTTAAAAATACATACATCAATTGAATTTCTCTAATCTGATTTCTTTTAACCACCGTCAAGGAAATAGATAAAAGAAAAAAAAAAAGGTCAGTTGCCTGGGTTTCGTAATAACAAATATCGATTGAGAACTGTGCAAATATTGGACTGGTTGGGTTGAGGCAAATTGTTCTGAACTTACTCGACTATCTACAAATATCAAATTCGCCAATTAAAAAAACTCCCTTTATCTGCAACCTTGTGGAGGTGGGAGTTGATTGCGCTTTTGGAATAAAGAGCTTCCCAATACACGAGCAAATATCACTTTTATATCCACTCCTTTTTTCAATTTTTTAAATAATTTAAAATAATTTCTATCTGCTAAATAAATTTATAATGGGTTACAAGATCCTATACGGTATGGTATTAAATTTATTTGTTTTGTTATATGCTGACGATACTATTATTTTAGCAGAAGGTGAGAAACAGTGTTGCAACAAGCAATAATTATGAATGGGATGGATATTGCAAGATTTGGAGTTTACAAATTAATACAAATACATGTAAATCATACATCCTTTTTGTATATAGATGACGAGTTATAACGTATATATAATACAAGAATATATTGAAAGAAACAAATCTGAAAGTATCTGCCAAAATTTCGGACACAATCATCACGTGACCACCAATTGCAGGGAACCGATAGCGTTGTACATTGTAGCCTACAACGTAAGCGATTCGATATCACATTTTATTGATCATCAAACACCTCCCCACATTTGACGTAAGAAGATATTTTCATTAAACTGCTTTTTGAACAGATGCCTTTCAACACAGACCATAAATGAGCTTTCAAATAGTAAATTAGATTAAACGAATGCATTTTGATAAAAAAAATAGAAGAGAGAAAGAAGATAAGTAAAGATGTTAAGGAATATGCAATACCCTTAAATATAATTGTGATATCCCTTCAAGCTATAATTAGAATGGCAATTTAAATTTTATTGTCGACTTATGAACTAAAAATATATACAAGTGCTTTAACAGGTTGTCTCCGTGTAGTTATGTAGTTCTTGTCCTACTAATTAAAGGTTTGTCATTTATAAACTAAATTCTTGAAAGATGTTGGCTATATTTTTGTATCATTGTTATCCCTTCATAATTAGTTTTCTGTATCATGCATCATGGAAATGAAAATGGCACAAAAGTTGCAAAATTCTACAACTTTTTCTCGAAAGCATCATAATGCAATGATAAATTACAATTGTATAGCTTACTATATTAATGTTCTTAAATATATTTTGGTGAAAATTATGTAATGAGAATCCAGTATTTACTCCTACTTGAATGTTTCCTCTTCCCAAGGAATTGGAGATTCTCAATGAAAGACCTCTGTCTCCTGTGGATGAGTAGGCCTACTTTACCTTCTATCACATAAATGTCACCAGAATATGAATGTCCTGACTAACTTATATAATATAACCTATTGTTTACGTCTTTTTTGTCTCTTATATAAAAATATTACAATAATTTTGGTTTATTTAGAAACTGCATTTCATCTTACCAATGTTTATAAAGATCCATAGTTATGTATATCATTTTGCAAAAACAATCTAAATCTTTAAGTAGATATGTTTCGCAAAAAAAACCACAACAATCTAGATAGCTCTGGGGTTTTGTAAAATATATAAAATATAGATGTGCTTAAACGTAAACGCATAGTGCAAAATACATTTCTAATATATGTGATGACTCACAACAAAAAGGGGGACTTTTCGCTGAAACCTTTTCAAGATACAGGTGGAAATAAGCAGCAAAAAATAAAGAAAATAATAAGAATTTCCAGCAGATTTACTTTTGTAAAATTTGATCGCCTTTATCAATTTCAACAAGTAAGGTGTCATTTTAAAGCTTAGGAAATGCTGCAACAGATGAAATGAAAGAAATCAAAATTGATATCATCTTCAAAGTCCCCCTTTTCGGTGTGAGCCATCACATATAAGAATTGGTGACAGTATTTCATTGTTCTTCTTTAAACGATTCTAAGATTCTAACCATTTTCTTGCTTGCATTATGCGCTTGTTATTTCTTCCCCCGGCTCCTTGGTATCCAGGTATATCGGGGATTTTGTCATGAAAACGCGGGGACTTGTGTTTTGTAGACTTTCCCGCCAGCGTGGAACATACACGGGCTTAAGGTGGTACCTTGTTGTGATCATTTGGGCCCGGACTTGAGCTGAACATTAGACAGGACTTGTTTCGGTTCAGTTAAATTTATTTCACCAATAAATTACATAACAGAGAAAATGGTCGGATATTTGGTGCTTGAAAATGCCCTGTCCTGCGGGGAAGTCGGCAGAATTAATGGCAGGGAATTTGTGAGCTTAAAGGGAACGAATTTTGCTAAGTTGCCTGCTAGTGAGCAGATACCCGGGCCAGAGAAACAACTGACAAGCGCATTACTATCACAAAGTATTCAACTTCAGTTCCCAAACTTTGCTTATCAAAACGAACCGTTTTATGTCAAGTTTTAAAGCTGCCATTTAAATGTAAATCTCAGCTCTTAATATCTTAGTAGGTCTCTAGGATCCCTGAGGTATAAACCGTGAAATTTACAGATGTTTTGTATTTGTTTCAAATGACATTTTATCGATATGTCTGTTTATTTTGGTCATGGATAACATAAAAGAAACTAGGTTTATAGGACACTTCTACTGAGTTTATTTCCTCTGCGTTTAACAGCTTACATTCTGAATGTAATATGATATATATTAAGGTATAAGTAGCATGACTTGTTTCTGATACTTCAAATATGTATGTTAAAATCAAAGCGTTGAATTTAAAAAAAAAACAGTAATATCACGTCGTACATGATGGATTTTTGTTCCAATGATTTCTGTTTGTTTGTTTAGTTTCCTATAGAAATAACCATTAGGGTATGTATCGTAATGTATAAATTTATAAAGAGGCTATTAAAATGACGCATTCATTACATTAATACAACATAAAATTGTCCGTAATATTGAAGAGTTAATCCACTAAATCAATCGTATAACCCTTGAAATGTCGTTTATATGGAACATGATATGTAGAAAAAACCTTTTCATATACTAGTATTAGGACTCTTTCCATGTAACGCCGACTATTTGAGGAACACATATGAATCGACTAGGCAAGAAAATATCTCAAGGCACCGATGTTACTTTGCAACGAATTCTCGCGCAAATTGATTAGTTTCGTACTGGAACAGCTCAAGGGTGTAATCATAAATCAACATTTTAAGTAATTTTAGAGTAAAATACCAGAGTGAATAATCTGGTACTTCAATGTGGTATATAATAGGTACATAAATGGAAGCCACTCTAATAAAAAAAAATGAAAGTCACTTTCATTAATTAAGTAAGTAAGTTTCTTTGAAGTATTGTTAATTAACTATATATGTTTTCACATTTATACAGTTCTGTGCTACAAATATCAAATTCGCCAATCAAAAAACTCTCTTCATCTGCAACTTTGTGGAGGTGGGCGTTGATTGTGCTTTTGGAATAAAGAGCTCCCAGTCCTTCTTTCTGATCAAAAAGACACTAAGAATGAGTGTAAATATTGCCCATATTAAAACAATAATCAATAATTATATTACATTTTAGGAATTTCAGGCTATAACAAGTCGATAGAAGGAGCAATATAGTGTAATACTCACCTGGGACAGACACATACGAGATTTGTACTATATATTGAATCTTCTAAGCTAGGCAATACGTTTATGTAAAATGTAAACCTTTTAAATTGATGATTACTATATCGAGGTTATTATTAAAAGAACTTTAATAAAATCAGCGCATTACCTATGGAGCCAAATTACAAAGTCTACGGCGTGTTTATAGCACGGTCTTGACATGAGTTTAGATAATTTACATCAAGATGCAATATTGTATTTATTTGTTCTTGAAAAAAAAATGAATGGAGTTTTGCCATTGAATTGACATTTTTTGTCAAAAAGACACAATCCAGCCGACAATTGTGTTCGACAGACTAATGTTAAAAAAACATACATCAATTGAATTTCTCTAATCTGGTTCTTTTTAACCACCTTCAAGGAAATAGATTAAAGGAAAAAAATATGTCACTTGCCTATGTTTCGTAATAACAAATATCGATTGAGAACTGTGCAAATATTTGACTGGTTGGGCTGAGGCAAATTGTTCTGAACTTACTCGACTATCTACTTCACTTGCTTCTTACGTAGTATTATTATAAACCTAAGATAGTATATGAAGAGTTGACTTGCAAAACGGCTTACGTCCATTTTGCACTTTAAAAAAAAGCAAAAAAAAACTGCTTGGACATCTAAATGTGTTGCAAAATTCCTAATAGTGATTTTAGTAATTCTGTACGAATATGTCTTTAAAAATAAGGTGTAATTTAGATCATTCATCAAATAGTTTTTTATTAATTGGTTATTGATTATAGACATTGCTTTTGCAGAACAATTTAAGAATTCTTATAGACATTGCTTTTGCAGAACAATTTAAGAATTCTTCATTCGGCTATGATGTAATTTATAAATACAAATTTTCATCATCTAGGTATGTTTAATTAAAAAAAATACCATATATAGGCATTTTTCTCTTAATGCCAAAATATTTGGGCATACAAATAACATTTTCGGAATTTTAACTAACTTGAAATTAAGCTCTTCATATATGTCAATCTTAATTCAAATACAAGAGCAAGTATCGCTTTTATCTCCACTCCGTTTTTCAATTTTGTAAATAATTTAAAACAATTTCTACCTGCTAAATATAATGGGTTACTTGATTCAAAGTTAGCAGAAGATGGTACTATATTGTATTTAAATTTAGTTGTTTTGTTATATACCTGACGATACTATTAGCAGACGGTGAGAAAAGTAAGAAAAAAAAAAGAAACCTTTTATTTAATTCAACAGTCATGTTTTTGAAGTTGTTGATAATAATCTATGTTTTGTAATCAAATTTATCTATATTATTTTTTAACATTGCTATAAAACATTTAATAGTATTGCTAATAGAACAATACAATGTATAAAGTTCTTAAAAACCAAGATATAGAAATTCAACCAATATTGTTTGATTCTGTTATATGTATTATATTTGATTGTGAAATTTGGAGATTTTCAATATTTATTCTATTGAGAAAGTTTACATAAAATATTGCAACTTTCTTTTGAAGGTTAAAACATGCACCATTACAAATATGGTTTAGGGCGGGTTAGGACGCAAACCACTCTCTATTTTGATCAATACTAGAATGGTAAATAACTTGTTACTAGAGCTTACACAAAATATGTTTCAATTATTTTCAAGTTGAACCTAAAAACGGCATCAAAGTGAAATCATCGATTGATTACAAGTGGATTGAGCATACTAAATCCACATTGAATCAGATTGGTCTTGACTTTGTTTGGGACTCTTGGTGCTTCAATTTTAATGTAAATTGGCCTAAAAAACGTGTTTCTTTCAGATAATTTTCAACAAAATTGGAATTTGTATGTTTTAATTCAAGTAAATAAGTCAATTACAGGGTTTTTAAATCAAATAATTGTTTTGAACAATAATTAAAAATATATATTCACCAAACTTACGATTTACCTTCACCAAATTCAGATGTAGAAACAATAGTAAATTACCCATCGAGTCTTAGCTCTTATTTTAATATTTCACTCAGTTCAAGACAGTGTGGTAAAAGTAACTCTTATGATATTGGGTTTTGATCTGTAAATTCTTTGAGAATGAGAGGAAAACTTTCATTTAAGAGTTCTTTTATGTAAATCCTTCATCATTAAAATGTGACCAATTGATGAAATCTTAAGGTAAAATTTTAGTTAATTTATACAATTATTTGCAAAATGTTATTATTATTATTATCTTGAAAACATATTCCTATTTTATTTGACTACAAATGTTGGAGACAAAATATTTCTTGTTTTTGGGAATCTTTTGGGGAATGATTTGACTCAAATGTATAAGTAAAGATGTTAAATAATTTGCAATAACCTTAAATAGCCCTGACAAATTGAAGCTTTGGTCTTTGTTTTTCAAAGCTTCGAAAGTATGTAAAACATTTTTTTTACATTTGTCATTGTCAGATGAAGAAATTATTCAGCTTATTACTAATTTAATACATAATATGATCTGTTTCACAGAGCAGTTTCTGATATGAAAACTAGAACTCTGCTTCCCTGTCTATTTGCATAAATTAAATAAATACTAGTATATTAGTGAATATTTCAGTGTATTATTGATAACATGGTAGTACTAAAGATAATTGAAATGTGTTCGATTTGTTAATATATGCACTTTTGTATCAGTCATACAACTTTTTAATTTTTATGAGCCAGTATCAACGAGATATGGCCAGAAGAAATATATTGGCATAAGCATGACGTAGCAGGAAACAAACAAGGACTTATTCCGATCTTTTTCATTAGATGGTTTTGAATTCTGTAAAAAAAATTACAATATTAATTCGAAACAATACATGGTATATACTTCAAGCTGTTATGATCATAGGATGAACTTTTAGAAAACAAGTTTGTTTTTAAACGTACGTACATTCTAAAGTATCAAAAATAAAGAGAATGGTTCTAATGTTATCTACCTGTTAAAATTTTATTCAAAAAGACTATGCACGTTATGCCATGATTACCTTTAGGTTTGAATACTAGATTTTAGATGTCGGTGACCCGTCATATCGAATGGTACTTTAAGGTCGGCATAGTGTTATGTGAACCTTATTTGTTTTTGTTGATTAATTAATTATTTGATTTAATAAATTTAATTACTAAAATTTTTGATTGCCACAGAAAGGGCTTTATTCTGAGTGAATTTTATTTTGCAATCTACTGTAAATTTCCATTCTTTAAAAATAGGCAATTGTTTGCATGAACCAATCAAATGATACACACACTAATCTAAAGTATTGCAACATCGTTGACAGTGGTTTTGGTGCAAAATTTAAATAGCGTTTTTCAAAACGTTGGTTTAAAAACACTGTTATGCTAGTTATAATGATATCTTTTTAAAGTTGTGTTCATGCTTCTTTTCTTTAATTACCGTGATGAATTGACACTTATTTCAATAACTAGGGGGCTAGCCATGCAATTAAATGATATCGACTGCTCACTTTTACAATGCCACTTAGAAAAAGCAATTCTTTGAGAGCTGATATCTGTCGAGGATCAGATGTTAAATTAATCAACTCAGGTCTCTTGAAATGTTTGTTATTCAAGATTCGTAGGTTAATGTTATCTCACGTGTCTTACTTCAGATTTGCGTAATGCGCATATGGCTCATTCCAGTTAAAACTAAACCTTTATTGATTTAAAGCAAAAAATCAGCTTTTTATTCGACCATATGAGCAGTTTTTTCAGTCATACGTTTGTTACTCGGTACGTAAGAAGTATTTCCCAAACTGAAATTGTGAAGTTTTTCTATCCGTGCATGAATGAGCACAAGTTATAACTCAAAAATGTCACAAACGTTACCAAAAAGTTACACCAACATGTCACAAACGTTACCAAACGTTACAAAACAAAACAATGCATTAAAAGAAATCCTGACAATAGAATTTCCTAAAATTTCACAAAACTATTTGCAAATATGTCACCCATCATCTGTAAAAAGCGCAATATAAAATTCGCTAACATGTCAGAGAAATTTAACTTTTAAGTCATTTAGAGCAAAAATCCATATCCGTGCGAGTTCACAAACGTTACCAAACGTTACATGGACTTTATTCAGGATTTTAGCGATTTATTTTATTTTCAAACACCTACAAATATTGGTCCCACCAGTGGGCACTATTGTCAACAATAAACTCGTGGATAGAATGTCTATACTAGGAGCTAAAGCCATTTAAAAGTGAAATTTTCCACTTTTTTGGTCACAAACGTTACTTTGGAATCACCCATATGCGTTTAGATTGATACTGCAAACACCAGGATTTTCGCTATGTTGCAATACTTCTGATAACGGAGTGTAGATGATAGGAATTTGCATAATTAGATCATCTTTAAGTACCGGTATTGTGGGAATCCCGTCTTGCCATATAAGGTGTTTGTATTTATCTTGCATTGTTCTGAACTATGGAAAATTCCAAGTGTGCTTTAAAACTGCTCATGACATCGTGGGGGAATTTTTAGGCAAATGTAAACATTTTGGCCAAGCCAAGTGATTTTTGAGCAGTTGTGTGTGGGTGAATAGCTGGATTTTGCTTTTGAGTTATACTGATAAATGAAGACCAATTTATATATTGAAGATTTATAGCGATATATTGGAGAATTAACGTTAGCGATTTTGGAGAATTAACGACAGCCTATGTGTTTTATATTTATCGAGGAGGACAATTTGCTTTCCACCTTCTGATACGAAATATGTTATAAAAGTCAAGAAGAGCATTGCTGTTACTGCTGGACTATTGTGTTGATATTGCTGTTGGATTCCGTGAGAAACGATTTGGATAAATACCTTTTTTTAAAACATAATATTGTAGAAAATTACAATTTTTACCAAAATCACTATTTTAGTTTTGAAAGGAAACCATACGTGGTGAAAGCAGTAGATTATAGCTTTCTTCAAAAAACCATGCACAAGGAATGAAGGTAAAGGGTTATAAATAAAATAATAAATACTGAGGATTTATAGTGCGCTATGCCTCCCAGTTTTGTATTTCCAGGTAGCCTCTGCCCACTTTACGGGTGTTTGCTGACCAGCGTGGCTTAAGCAGTCAAGTTAGCTCAATCGGTGAGGCGCTCGCTTGCGGTGCAGAAGGTCCCGAGTTCGAACCCCACCGGTGCCAAAAGTTGAGTGTGCTTGAAATTCCCTTCGACATGGAACCAACTGCTAATTGTCTCGTGGAAACCCGTACGAAACTCGGGGAGCTGACCCGGGCAGCGATGGTGCATATGTGGGCTGATCAAGGTTCAGCGCCCCTAGAGG
>JXSR01S013057.1:15443-46300 GCA_000969725.1 Ophiothrix spiculata
TTTTATATACTAAAATTGCTACACAAAAATTATGAATTGCTAGCCTACACAAAATGAAATGTGTGTAGCACTTTTTGCTACACAACATAAAATTCTTAACTTAAGGCGAACGCTGTACATGCACGTGTGCAGGTGTTGGTAGTAAGCTAACATGCACAGCCAAAAAGTTACCTGCATTTGTGCATGCGCGCACGTGGTATTTCGAACCTGATGAGCAAATGATTTATAAATTGTTCTTAATTGTAACTTAGTTCATCATTGCATATATACATGTATAAGTACAATTTAACGATTAGGCGTTGCAAACGATTGTGGATCAGTTTCCACATGCTAAATAAATACTATCAAGAGATTACTCAAACATTTTCAAAGTAGCCCTCGTCTTGCTAAAAGTAGCCCTCGTAACCACTGTTCACGAGGGCTTTTTTTTCTGGGGAAAATGCAAAAAAAGCCCTTGTTGAAAAAAAAATAATTTTTACCCTGTGATGGAGTCAAGCGTCCAGGAGTGGAGTATGGGTCTGGAAACTCAGACTACTTGGTAGGGGAGATGCACTTACTTAAGGATTGATGGGTTTAAATTAGGCTAACCTTTACGACTCCATCCAGTCTTGTCCCAGTATGTATCTAAATTGTTCTTAAGTATATTTGTTGTTTTGGAGTTAACAACATGCTGGCATCGCAGCCATGCAGGAAAAACTTTTTTCAGTCAGAGAGAGGTTGCTCGAGAAACACAAGCCAAAAAACTTCGCTTTTGGCTTGAGGCAAGCTGTGTTGTACAGCCTATCACATAACTGCCATTTGTGCATAAATTAAGAAATACAAATGGTGCTTGAAAAAACAAAAAAAAATGTTTTTTCAAGCACCATTTGTATTTTTATGTTTTATTCCATATTATGATATTCATGTTCAGAAACCTTTAAGAATTAAATTTATGAAAATCGCACTGTTCAGATCAGAGAAATCAAACGGTATATATTATTGTTTGTTGACATGGTAACCATATCTTCAAACATCATTTTTGTGTGACTAACAACTTCGGGAAGTGTTTAAAATAGGTACCGGTAAATTTATTATAAATATCCTTTGTCATGTTTGTGGAGTGTCGCAGTTCGTATCTGATAAATATGATCATTTTTGGGGATATTGGGTATGTGCAATTATGAGACAGGTTTGATAACAGAGCTTGCTTCTGGCTATGGTATACCACAGCCAGATATTTCGGGTAAGTCAGAGGGTAATTAACATGTGGAACGCTCTACCTCATCATGTAGTAAATGCAAGAACAATGTCAGCTTTCAAACTAGACCGAGGTGCTCAGTCTGAGTCCAGTACGATCGCGTCACAATTCTCCCTTCCCCACTTAGTGGTGGAGTTGGCGATAACATGGCTATGAAGTTTCGAGCTACTTTCAAACGAGAGCTTGATTCTTACTTGGAAGGTGAAATATTAGGATATGGGGTCAAAACGGTAAATTGCCTATGTAAAATTACAACCCATCAAACTGTAAGTAGTATAAGTAAGTAGTAAGTTGTGGCTTATGGAAAATGTTTTTGTTTACCACGTTGTAGAATACGATTCTTACTGCTTTTGCAGATAGTGATTTTTTGCGTTTTTGGTTGATCTTTTTTAAAGTATGGATGATCAAGTACCTCATTCTTGTCACTGAACATTTTCTTCTCCCTATTTGATGGTCAAATTGTTTTGACCTTTTTCCAATTTCTTGAAATCATGACTTTGAACTTAGCAAATCTTGCCAAATGTTCACCTCGATAGAGGCCTATAGATGTAACATTGGAAGGCCTGTGGCTGTGTTGAGGTTAAGTAAGTTGTAAACATTCAAGTTCAACTTTGGATGCTTATTTTCTTCAGAAAATGTAAATAAGCATCCAGAGTACAGGGCCAATTGTTTATGAATGCGATTGTACCCTGCAATCTAAATGTCTCAAGTAAATGTCTCAAGTAAAACTTTGGAGGGTTTACTTACTTAATATAATGTGACAGTTGCACCAATTGTTGCGGCCTATTCGCAGGAAAGGTGTAGACAAAAATTGGCAAAGTGGCTCAACTCTCCCATGGGTATAGGAGGGTTGAGCCAGTGGTGAAGGAGAGTAGTTGAGACACCATCATTATTGCAATACGGAGTACAAAAATTATTATTATTATTTTTATTTTTTCTGTTTTGGTATTTCTTATTCCAAAATGGTGAAAATATAATCAGTGTGGTTACTGTGGTTACTTCATAGTAAGTTTATGGTATAATTCTACTCAAAAATATTTTTTGTCAAAATAACACATTGATTTCCCATGGTCAACTCTCCCCTAGCCTAATGGCTCAACTCTCCTCACATGCACCAAATCACAAACTAAGCAATATCTCAAGTGGTAAAACCAATAAGCTCAAAAGTACTGAGACATAAACTACTGAGCTTTTGGCATCTAGTTGTAAAATCAAGATAAAACATGTATTTTTTATAAGAATTGGTGTCCAAATCACTTATAAAGTTATAGCACATTGACCTCCCTGTACTTTGGCAAATTTTGCAGCAAGCACAGAAAGCGGTGAATCAATTATGTTGGATAGAATTCAACTTTTTTGTGACAAACGCATGCAGCAATAGGCAAGTGAATCTTGCTATATCAAAACAACTTAAAGGTGCAAATACATTGTCATAACACATCTACGCCCTGGAAGTAATATGCACAGCTATTATGAAACGACCTTTTCACTGGAGCAAATCAGGGATGATTTTGTGTTTCTTAAACATCAGATTTGACAAAATTACATGCAAGTTATGTCAAGTAAAACTTTTCTCTTTCCTTATTTTACAGGTCTGATTTTTGTCAAAAAGAAGGCAGCAAAAATGATGTCTTTCTCAGGATATGAGGGCCAAGATGCCGACGAAGACGAAGAACTAGAAATGTATGGTCTCGGAAACGATGACGAGGAGGACAGTGACGATGAGCGGCACGCGATTGAGCAAGCGTTGTTCATGAGAATACATTATGGTGCTGCTCTGGAGGAGGAGGAAGAAAAAGGAGATGCACCTAAAAGTACATTGACCTCCAATGAGCAAAACATTATCTCAAACAATGTAAAAAATGCATTTAAGGATAGTGAGATTGATCAGAGAATTGAGGATAGCAATAAAATGATAATTGACTTCAATCCTCACATGAGTCCTATTGATAATAAAGTGGTGGAAGAAGAATCTAGAACTAATGATAGTTTAAATGATGAGATTAGACAAAAGAAAGGTAGTAAAGCAGATATTGTTGAGCTGGATAAAAATAAACGTAATATGTCCAATAAATCAGACGATTCGGGAGTTATCATCTTAACAGATAAAAATGATGAAGACTTGGATTCTAAATATTCTGTAACAAAAAAAGATGTAGGTTCGACTTCTAGCGATTGCTTTGATAAGTCTGTCATTGTATTAGATAACAGCGTGTTGGAAGCAATCAATTCAGATGAATGGTGTAATGAACCTTTAAATGTGTCTTCATCAGACAGTGATAGTGATGTATGTGTTATTAACCCGCCAAAAGAACCGCAAGTGGTTATTGATATAACGGAATCACCGGCAAAAACGTCAAAGAAAACTGAGCCTGTTACTAGTTTAGTTGTTAAGATTAACAGAAAGTCTTCCATGACAAAATCAGTTAGTGAAACAGTTTCTAGTGAACCTTTAAGTTCTAAACAAAGAACGTGGAAAGGGAAGGGTGGTTTGCCTTCACAAAATAGAACTAACAATAGCATATTTGAAATATCTTCGGACAGTATTACGAGAGCTCTTCGGGGAAACAAGAGCGGGAAAACCGCTAAAGAAAGAACTGAAGATTCAAGTAGTTCCGATTCGGAGTCTGACTGCATGGTGATTGATTCAATGAGTGGAGATGAGAATATGGACTTCAATTTTGTCACTCCTTTGGGCATGAAGAGGTCAGAGGTCACGTCAGCTGCAACAGAAGGTGAAACAGAAAAGGTGAGGGTCCTTTTTTCAAATAAAAGACTTGCCTAGCTCTGTCGTGAACAGATAACTCCCTACAAATGAAGACAAACAGATTTTCTTGATTGTTTTATGTTATTAGTAAATAAGCATTCACATTTGGAATAATATTTTATGGTCATTATGCTCAATATATTACTTTTCAACAAAATAAAATTTGTTTTAAGTTGCACGTCAATAGTGTGTACTCCAAATTTTGCATTAGGCCTAAAAAAATAATTGTTTCATTGGCGTAACATAGAAAAAAAAATAGGGTAGGTAGGTCGGATGTTTTTTTTTTAAATTTCTTTTATGTTTGTTTTAAGTCTATGTTTCACATACAAGAAGGCATAATATACGACATACAAAAACATTTTCACTTTTTATTTGTCATTTCGAATGTCCTGCAAGCCATATCTCAGACCCCATAAATCGATTCCCATCAAATTTGGGATTAAGATGATAAAAATATTTAGGGTCGGCGGTAAAAATAGGGTCGGTCGGGTTTCGCCAATCAAACAATTTTTTTAGGCCTTATTCAGGTACAGATACTGCATCATTTATGGAGTAGTTTGGTTTGTTCTATATTTATGGTGTATTAATAGGCAGGCAGAGTCTTAAGAGATTTACAAAGGGGTGTTTTGCTAAAGGGCTGTTTTAAAACCAGCAGCTGACAGCAGATGCCATTACTGGTTGAGAACAACAGCGAGCGGCCAGAACCTGAGGTTGGGGTGTTCAGCTGACAGTTAAGTTTGGAAGTGCTCCCAGTGTGTCTGTCCCAACAGAAGGACAATTTGCAACTTATAAGAAGAAGATCTCTTATCATTAGAATTAGTTGAAAAAATTATTAATTCGTCATTCGCAATTTGTCATAAGAGCAATTCTGATAAAGATTATCAATTAATATAATTAAAATTGCTATCCATGCAACGTGTCTTTTGCAAACTCTTAATATATTCTGCCTGAAAATTGTATACATTGTACATTTATGCATTAAAAATATGAATCATTTCATCAGGTACAATTAAACAGGAAATCTGTACTGATCTGATATGCAATAAATTGGATTTATGAACACACATACCATTTGGATTGGTTTCTAATTCTTGTTTATATAAGTAATTAAGCCTTCCTATGTTGTACTGAAAAAATAACATTGATTTTTATCATGAATTTTGATGATTACTCTTCATGTTTTTGAAGAAGGAAAAATGATCTTTATTTTGTTTCAATGTTGATTTTTTTTTACAGGATACAGACAGTGCCTCACACTCCAGACGTGGTCAGATGATCGGTTTCAGGAGTAAAGGACCTCAGTGTGTTAAGTGTAAACAGTTTGGCCATACCGCCAGATACTGCCCTGAACCCAAGGTAAACACGTGTTTTGATGCTGTATGTATTTTCTTGTTCCTTCAGAAAGAACTTGACCCTTCCCGCACAAAAACCCCCAACAACTGGAAAAAAACAAAAAAATCTGCATCTGAAGTTAGTGTAGGCCATATCACCATGCCCATCTATTCATCTTTACATATGATGCACATTTTGCAGAGTATTTTAAACCCAGGGTAAACATTGCCATGAACCTTTTTTGAAACTGCCCTAAATATAATTTTACCTAACTCTGCTATAATTTGAGTATAAAAGATAACATTATTGTTTTACATGTCATCTATCGTCTCATAATGGATGAGTGTAGTTGATTTGAGTGATTTGTTAACCAAGAATGATGCAAATCTTTGCCAAAAATCAATAAACATCACAATTAGAAAAATTACACCCCTATTCAAACATGGTTCATTCCAGATCTAGTAAAGCTTCCGTGCCGGATGTTTGAGTATATCTACATCGCACCGTAATTGTCAACTATTTTCTTCTTTGCATTTGACGATTAACGCACTGTCATGTATTGTCTCATAATAGATAGGCAAAATAATATAAGTTAGTAAAATCACACCCAGTGCCTGAAAATTTTAAGTCTTTGTTTAATTGCTCTTAGAACTTTGCTGGTACATGTATATCACTTGTTTCATTAGTGTGTAAAATCAAATTCCAATGTTGTCAACATTTGCAAATCTGGAAATAGGGTCATATATGTTGGAGTTTGGACAAGACAATCTCATAGATGGAAGCTGATCCAAATATGCAATGTGGCTTCAAAGAAATAAAACTGGATGGCAGTTGTTTGCAGCAGAGAAGTATGGACATTTACTATGTCATTTTAACTGGTGCATGCTTTCTATTTAGCTTAATATAGGAAGATAAAATGTATGTACATGGTATTGTCAAACCCTTATATGTAAATTTTAGGTTCCTATTTTAGTGGCAGTGGTTTTTGATGAAACAGTTATAGGTGACTGCTGGTCATTACATTTATTATTTATATGCACTTACATTGTAATATTTCAACCCCATTAACTCTTGGATCACCAGGTCCTGCAGTACCTAAATACCTGCTCAGGGCCATAGCATGGCTCAAACTCATGTACTTAAAATTCTTAATTGTTTTAACTGTCAATCTTTACAGAGTAATAACTTGCATTCCAAACCAAGCCGATACTTCCAAGCTGAGACTGAGCAGTCAGATAGCACAGATAATAGCAATACCAATAAAAGTTCGAGGTGCCTTAATTGTTATGAGTTTGGACATCTAGTAAGAAATTGCACAGAACCAAAGGTTTGTAAAATGCATCTTAATGTTGATATTATGTTCACTTCATCTTAATGTTTGTTTCAAATATGGCCGTGTACATCACTCTTAAGGCTTGGGTAGACCTTCAAATGGCATAAACCCTTTTTGTACTCTAACTTTCAAACCAATTGCATAAACTATATAAAAGTATACATTTTTAGAAGCAGATTTTTACCCTAAACATGATTATGATATCAGTTTTTGACCAAATATGTTAATTTTGGCAAAAAATGCCAAAAACCATATTTTTTGCCTTAAAATTTCTGGAAAGCCTAACTAAAATTTGCATTTGTGAAATTTTGAACTTTTTTGCTTTTTGGAATTTAGAAACAAATGTTTAGGAACGGTTTTCTCAAATTTTTGATTTTTGTCTTAGTTTAAAAAAAAAAAGCCAAAAATAGGTCAAAAAATGCAAAAAATTCCACCGCTGCCAAAATGATAATTTTTGGCCTATTTTTGGCAATTTTTCCAAAAATAAGATAAAAATCAAAAATTTTAGAAAACCATTCCTAGACATTTGTTTCTAAATTCAAAAAGCAAAAAAGTTCAAAATTTCACAAATGCTAATTTTAGTTAGGCTTTCCAGAAATTTTGGGGCAAAAAATGAATGGTTTTTGGCATTTTTTGTCAAAATCGACATTTTTGGTCAAAAACCAATATCACCAATATGTTCAGGGTAAATAGACGCTTCTAAAAATGTATACTTTTATATTGTTTATGCAACTGGTTTAAGAGTTAGAGCACAAAAACAGTTCATGCTAGTTGAAGGTCTACCCCAGCCTTAATGCATGTGCATCAACAACGTAAGCGTAAACAAGTGGAATCAACTAATCGTGCACTGCAAAAACGTGCATAAATAAGTGCATCAGTGTGCAGAAGAGCTTAACAACAAGCGTCGGCAAGAAGAAACCCACGAACAAGAAAAAAAGTAATTTTTAGGACCCTTATAAATTTCCAAGGTTCTAGATATGGGAAGCCCTGAGAAATCAAGTTGCAACTTAAATATCATCTCATTTTAGCTAGTAGTAGGTTATGGCGTGTTATACATTGTAATTAAGAATCATTGATGGATATTTGTTTTAAGTTTGAAATCTTACTTGCAAATTTGTTTTACCTTTTGAGAAAATTTGTCATTTTTATTTATGATTGGTCAATAACTACAATACATGTTTGGAATTTTTGAAAAGCCGTAATTAGGCACCTTAGTGTCACCATAGTGGGCTGATAAAATTTGATTTAGAGGTTAAGAATGCTGCCCACGATTTGAGCCTGACAGCCTAGAATCTGGTACTGAGCATATTAATTGTAGTCATTCCATCTTTTTTAGTAGATATAGGAAATAAGGTTTTAGTCACAATATATTTGTGGATTGTACTTTAACTTACAGAACCATTGGCTCTTTGAAAAATGTCTCGGTTTTTATCTTAATTTAAGGCTCTTTATTCATAGATTATTCCCTATTGACATGTTCCGTGTCACAAGGGAACAATGACATGAAAAAATGGCTTGTGACATGTTCCATGGGCACAATTTATAGATACCGCTTCTAAGGCCTTGTATCCATTGACTGTACCCATATTCTATGTGTCCTTGTCTCGTTTTCCATTGTTTGTAATTGTGCGGCGCAACACAGACAATGAACTTCCTTCTGCTTAGTAATCATATTAGTGGCCTATGTATGGCAGATGATTCCTATGACCTGGCAGCACCAACAATCAACATGTTCATACTTGGTGAGCGCCAGGTAATAGGAATATCTGCCGTACACAGGCCACTGATATGATCACTAAGCAGAACAAAGTTTATTGTTTGTGTTGCGCCGCACAATTACAAACAATGGAAAATGAGAGACGGGCACACAGCATATGGGTACAGCCAATGGATATGAGGCCTAAGAAAACAAAGGTTCATTGTTTGTGTGTCATATCACAAGGGAAAAGAGAAAACAGAACAAGGGCAGAAGCCTCAAGGAAACAACCTGTACATACAAGGCTTAAGTCCTGTGGCATGTGCCCTTATTCCGTGTTCCATTGTCCCCATGAATTGACACGCACCAAACACAGGCAGCATCTGCCATACTCAAGGTGACTGATACGCAAATCAAAGGTTTATTGCCTGTGTAGGGAGTGACAATCGGGGAAATTGGCATGCAACAAGGGCACATGCCACAGCCTATGGATACAAGACCTAACAGGCACAAATTTCATTAAACAATTGCTTTACTGAAAAACATTCTTCTACCGTCTTGATTTTCAGAGAATACCTACATGTGTCTTATGTGGAGAGAAAGGTCACTTTGACCTTGTCTGTCCTGATGCACTGTGCTTTAAGTGTAATCTACCGGGTCACAGAGCCAAAGAGTGCAAGAGACGTAAAGACATCAGGTTTGCGTGGTGTCAACGGTGCGGGCTGCAAGGACATGATAGAGACGTGAGTACCATGAGGAAATTGACAAGGAGAATCAGTGCTCGCAGGAATTTTTGTTTGACTGCTGTGTAAACCCTATGGAATGGTGGCCATTTTGGAATGTCACTCATTGAAGATGAGTTTACTGTACCTTCTGTATTTTATGGCTGCGCGTGCCGCACAAAAGTCTTCAAAACTGATTATTGTTGTTTCAAATTATTCTTGGACACAAAAATTTAAAGCCTAGTGTAACACAATTGCGTGTGCATTTTACGCAAGTACACAAAGCTTTTCAGACACACGCAATGTCACGGTACTATTGATTACTTATTGGAAATGGTATTGCATACATGCCGAAGTCCCGTTCTTATGGATATGTGGTGGCTGCGTTCAGAAATCATGTTTGTGTCAAAAATTTATCAGAGCAAGTTGCAATATTAAGCTCTACTGAAAAGGTGGATAACGGTTTTTGCATGAAGTAAAATCAAATTAAGATTTACATGATCTGTCTAACTGTTGAGCTTGTATTTAAACCAATCCAGAGGTACAACAACTCTGTTCCATGAGTGACAACAAAATGACAGCGAACACTGGTTCTCAGGGGTCATGATAAACTGGAGGGTGTAATTTACCCTGTCACGGAGCTAGAGTGCGAAAGACATAAACTTGTCAAGTATGTGTGGTGTCAACAATGCATTGACATGGTAGAGAAGTGGGTCCCACATTAGGGATTATGACAATGGGAGGGGTGTAATCTACCTGGTCATAGAGCTAGAGAGTGCAAAAGACGTAATCTTGTCAAGTATGTACGGCGTCATAATGCCACATGCATTGATATCATAATAGCGAGGTGGGTCCCACATCAGGGATTATGACAATTGGAGGGGTGTAATCTACCTGGTCACAGAGCTAGAGAGTGCAAAAGATGTAAACCTGTCAAGTGTGTATGATGTTAAGGCTGGGGTAGACCTTCAACTAGTATGAACTGTTTTTGTACTCTAACTCTCAAACTAATTGCATAAACCATATAAAAGTATACATTTTTAGAAGCGGATGTTTACCCTGAACATGATGATGATATCAGTGTTTGACCAAAAATGTCAATTTTGGCAAAAAGTGCCAAAAACTGTATTTTTTGCCCCAAAATTTCTGGAAAGCCTGATTAAAATTTGCCTTCGTTAAATGTTGAACTTTTTTGCTTTTTGGAATTTAGAAACAAATGTCTAGGAATGGTTTTCTCAAATTTTTGATTTTTATCTTATTTTTTGAAAAAATGCCAAAAATAGGCCAAAAATTGCCATTTTGGTGGCAGCGGTGGGATTTTTTGCATTTTTTGACCTATTTTGTCATTTTTTAGAAAACTAAGTTAAAAATCACAAATTTGAGAAAACCGTTCCTAGACATTTGTTTCTAAATTCCAAAAAGCAAAAAAATTTCAAAATTTCATGACGGCAAATTTTAGTTAGGCTTTCTAGAAATTTGGGGGCAAAAAATACGGTTTTTGGCAATTTATGCCAAAATTGACAATTTTGGTCAAAAACTGATATCATCATCATGTTCAGGGTGAAAATTCGCTTCTAAAAATGTAAACTTTTTTATTTATGTAATTAGCTTGAAAGTTAAGAGTACAAAAACAGTTTATGCCATTTGAAGGTCTACCCCAGCCTTAACATTGCCACAAGCATTGACATGATAGAGAGGTGGGTCAGGGAAATAGAGAATGGGAAGTCAAACTGACGGGCCAAAAAGTGTGCCTACCTCGAAGGTGCAATTTGCTGCAATAATCAGCTGTTTATACTGGGGCAGGGTTAGTGCGGATCGTTGAAAGTCCTTGAATTTTATTTTCCAATTTCCAGGCCTTGAAAGTCCTTGAAAAACTGACTTTATCAAAAAAGTCCTTGAAAGTGCTGGAATTTTTGAATGTCAGAAATGTTAAAAATTAATATGTCAAAGAATTTGCCATGCAATTATTTTTATCAAAAAATGAGCGAAAACAAATTAATTTTATTTGTTAACACATATTCCGCCGGCCGCCGCTGATAAGGGGAAAAGTCCTTGAATTCTTCTTGGAAAAGTCCTTGAATTTTGTAAGTGAAAAAAGGTACTAACCCTGTGGGGTTATCCCTATGCGTGTTAATCCGCAGTTATTTTAGACATTCTGTGAGGTGATGTATATATCTTTTACAGTTGATGTGTTGTAACAAATATTAGTAAAGCGTTTGATTTGCATGGGTTGAATGGCGAGGATACAAATTCGAGTAATAGATCACTTCTTTTTGTATGTGACCTCTGCGTGACCTATTTCTGGTGGGTACCAATTATGTCCATTGGCTCGGAATAGGAGTTTCACGGTCCTGGGTGGGTATCTATCGCCGGGATTATGATAATGGGAGGGTTATTGGGTCACAGAGTCAAAGAGTTCAAGAGATTAAACTTGTCAAATATGCAATGTGTCAGCGCTGCCATCTGCAAGGACATTATTGGTGGGTAGCACATTAGGGATTATGATAATGAGACGGTTTCTAATGCAGCTCACACACCAGTAAATGTTATCTTCAAAACCGTATCAGCTCGACAATTATGTCATTTGCTGTCAATATCAACAATGTCATTGCATTTAATTTAACTTGAAAAGGAATCTGATTGGACATTTGCAAAACATTTGAGACATTCATACTCCTTGCGAAAGTTTCCCATTAGAAGGGGTGAGGTAATTGGTCAGTTTTAAATTTTTTATGCATTGATTAATATTGGCCAATTGCACTGAATTGATCAGAGCGTCATGCAAATTAAATGGCAAACCATCCCACTATTTTGACACCAGCCGAACTAATGAGTCAATAATTGTGTAATTATATAGAACTTACAAAACTTATCTTATTTTTCTTTTGATGTTCTATCCTAGATTTGCCCTGATGCTTGGCGACAGTACCATCTCACTGTAAGTACATATTTAGGGAATAAAAGATAAGTGAAATTTTTTTGCCTGTCATCTATTAACTCATAATGGATGGGCGTACATTACGTAATTAATGGATGTCCCGGAAGGGGGTGCTTATTACGTAAAGTTTGTTACTAAATAAAGTTATTTCTTTTTCAAAGCCTTTTATAAAGTTAATCTCAGAATTACGTTTGACAGTTTCTAACACTCAGTCAATGTACTTCTCCAGAAGTGTGATAAGGTGCTGTAGCAAAATTATGCCATCAACTTTGTGTGGCCTGCTGTATTTCATTCTTACTGTTTTTCACAGTAGGCATGATTATGCATCTCTAGATAATTTTCATATATGTAATGCAAGTTTTACAACTATCTAGAGGTGCATAATCAAGCCTAGCAAGGACAGCTACATAGATAACTCTTAAGATGTGTTCGGGCAGCGTTAAACCTGTGACCTTATATTTTTTCTCAGCATCTAATACACTATCACAGATGTCATCCAGTAGTTGGCATCCTCACAGGAGGTGCTAAGGTCCAAAGTTGAAGAAAGCCACCAATGGAATGAACATAGATGAGCACCCCACTATAACATTCATATCTACAATTTGTTTTAATTTGTGTTTGTTTGTTTGTTGCTGTTCATTTTCAGATGGAACCTGATGAATTAGTACGATTTACTCCAAAGAATTCAAGGAGCAAAGCGAATCTTTATTGCTGTAATTGTGGCTTTAAGGGCCACCATGCATTCGTAAGTTTTGTCTCATTTGTTAGATGTTCTTTTATATGTACTCCCTCTGGACTCAATTTTATGCATTGTCATTATAGACCACATCTACAATTGACATTCTCCCGCCGTTGATGGGGTAAATCCACATAATTGGATGGGGAACGGAACTCAGAGCAAGATCAAGTAGTGTATTTATCATACTTGGCCGGCCTCATTCTGAGTTCCGATTCCCCGCCCGATTCTGTGGATTTACCCCATCAACGGCGGGAGTATGTCAATTAAAGATAAGGTCTATAGAAGGCAACATGTTTAGAAGTTATGTATTGTGTTAAATGATGAAAGCATTTGCACAGGGGCCCAATGGCTTAACGGATGTAATATTTCATTGAGGCCAACAAAGCTATCTATAAAATAAGATATGTTAAATAGCTAAAATTTGATTTCTAAATATGCAAGTATTGGGTAATATATGTTTTTTATATCCATGATTTTGTGTAACATGGACAATCACACAAAATTCCCTGGGAAAATTTGAAAAACGGAATTTGATTTTGCAAAAGTGAGAAATGGAAGGTTTAAATTAAACTGTAATATTATCATATATGCAACTTCTCATTGTATTTGATTTGATATGTTTCAAATTTTTTAATCCATGTTTTGATAATAGGATTGTCTTGGTGAGCGTATGGATGCACATTCAATGGCTGTCTTCCCTCATGTATGGTGCTATGATGACGCATTCCTATTGCCTGATGATGAGTTGGGTCCATCCAATGAAACAACCACAAGGACAAAGAAAAAAGTCAGGAACAGGTCCAAGAAAAAGAGGACCACTAGTAAGTATTGAGATTGCAATATAAATCATCACTTTCTCTATACTTTGATCAACACCAAATAGGCGGGCCTCTTCACATCCTGAATTGATACAGCTAGCTGCGTGCGTAGCTGAACACATCACAATGGCTGTAGACGCAGCACGCGTTGTACGTGTGACTTGCGCATTAGTATCTACGGCGCGCGTGTAAGTGGGATTATGTTTACTTGCGGATGAAGAAAAGCCTAATAATTCCTGCCTATTTAGTGCTGATCAAAGTATAGCATCTGTCATCACAACTTCCATGGTATCATGTTATTATCTATGCACGTGAAACATTGCATAGATTCTGTTTTTCTGTTTGATAGTTTCCGCCTCTTCCTTTTCCAGAGGCTATAAAATCAACTAATCAACTGTAACTCAATAACCAAAGAAGCTCCAAGGATTCAACTTGGTACACATGATCTCAGCACCTCAAAACATCCACCCACTGATGAAGGGACCAGTTTGGTCTTAAAATTATCTGGTGAAAAATAATTCTGGTGAATGCAGTAGAAGTTTTAATCATCAAATTTATGTTTATAACCTGCACGTATGAACTTGCATATATTTATCATTGTTGATGTTTAGTACAAGAATTTCTTTCTCACCTTTGTTCTCACCAGAATTGAAAAATATTGCAGTAGTAAGCAATATTAGTAATCCAAAGACTAAACTGAATGGAAAGAAGAACTTGACAATTGCGCCAATGTTGATGACATTTAACCCTACTGCTGGTGGAGAAAAGATGAAGCTTACTAAGGGCCAAGTAAGATTTTTTTTAAAATTCGAACTCTTGGTTGACCAGTGGATGATGAAGTTAATTGCACGTCAAAAGTTTTTACCCATGATTTCTACATGCCTACAGATAAATTAATTTAATGTTTTTCCTATAATTTTGGAACATTATTCAAGTCTTCTCAATTTGTAGTTGGCAATGTATTAAGTTCGCCATTAAGCAAAAATGATTAAAATTCAACAAAAATTACCTCTGAATTCAAATCTTTCAAATTGATGAATAACAAACTAGGGTACAAACACATAGCACTGTATTCACCATAAATACACCATGAGTCTCTAGCGAATGGAATCCGTCCAAAGACGTGCATTGCGGCCCAACTCTGATGAGTGATTCATGAGTTTATCCAAAAACATGAAAGGTCATATCAAGGGTCATGAGATGGGCCTTTCGGAGTCAAAAATATTAAAATGCCCAATTTTGTTCCAAATGTTCGTCTTGCAAAATTGTTTGAACAAAGTAATTTTTTCCAATGTCTTGAGATCAATCGTTTTTATCGTTACAGGTAGAGACAAGTTTTCATTTGCACGAATTGTAAATAAGGAAATAGGAGTTTTCCTTGATACCATTGAAATGATTGATCAAAGACGTAAAATATTTCTTTGTGTAGACAGTTTGCAGACAAACAATTTGAGACCATTTTAACCAAATCTGACTCTTTTAGAATTTCAATGTAACAGCACAGATAGCAATAATGACCCATTGGATACCATTCTTTGACAAATTGACTATTCTTTACAAATCGGTATTGTTTGTTGTTGAACTTGAGACACTCCTGACTACAAATTGATGAGACTTGGTTGGTGTGCCAAAAATTATGAGAAAAAAAACATTAATTTAATTCATCTGCAGGCGTTAAGTATTCATTTTGAAGAAACTTTTGATGTGCAGTTAAGTTGTAAGCTCTCACATAATTTATGTCTTGACCGTAGCATAAAAGGGGTGTTGCAATAAGTCTGTGGCCAGAGGGAAGGAGATAAATAGCAAGAAAATATCTGCTTCTGCTTTTATGTGATGGAACATTAAAATTTGCAGAGGTTTCAAAAATTTAGTTACTATTAAGCATGGTCTGATTGCTTCTTTTTTTTTTCAAGTTTTGTGAGATTTCAAATTCTGTACCCAAATATTGCTCATATTTGTTCATTATACATGTCCTGTTTTGGAGATATGTGTTATTATAAGGCTTCTATTTATGGTACCGGGAGGGGTACCATAAATTCACACAATTAAGTATAGACAAGTGTGAAACATGAAACTGCTCATAAAGTCAAAACAATTTGACCGATTTGACTGAAATTTGAAACTAAAGCCTCTTTAGGAATGATTTATAAATGATGCTGAAATTTAAATTGTGAAAAGTTAGACCATGTCCTTTGAATCAAAAATCCAAACATCAGCAGGTCAAGAGCTCCCATATCCACCTCCCTGCTATGTTTGAAATCAATCCCAGTCTTTTGATGTTTATGAAAGAGTGACCTTTCTCAGATGTCAACACCTTTTCTTAGTCGAGTTAATTGAGTGTTGTGCCTTTCAGAGATTGAACGCTTACTGTAAACTGTGAACGACAGTTAAGTTTTTGTCATTTGTTCAATTTTTTATTTTAAAAAGCAACTCTCACAAACCTCCAAATGGAAATTTGTTGTAACATTTATGGGAGAGCAGATATTTACTTGAAATTTTCAACATTTTCATCAATATAATGGGGTATTGGGCAACCCCAAACTTTTCCCCAAACATGTTGAGGTTTTTGCATCATTTGAAGTATTAGCGGCAGCATGCAAAGTTTCATTGTCAAATTCAAACCCTATATATCAAAATATTACATATTCTTTATTTTTAATTATCGTTGCTTGCAACGATAAATACTGCCACCTAGAGTTAAAACTTTAAAATTTGCTTATCAGGAGACCTAATGCAAACTTGAAATTTCTTTTGATTTTTATGCAATCTGTGATGTGAAAGGAATGTTTAACAAGCAAATCTTTGTCTCTTTCGTGGTAAATAACCATCAAAACACATGTTTAGAAAATAACCTCATACCCAAGATCAACAAACAAAATAAAATTCAAATTTTTTACTTTCCTGAAGGTCTTGATCAGAAATAGGGTTTTTCACAGTTGAAGCTTCATTCTGCGATAAAAAAAAAGGCATTTAAATCTGTCACTTCAATTTTCTTTTATTACAGAAAAGAAAAATTAGGAGACAAAATCTTAAAGAGTACATGGTGAAAGTAGGTGCAAATTTTAAAGGATTATCAAAAAAACAAGGTAGGATGGTTATACTATTTTTGTCCGTTCATCTCAAACCTGCCGTAAATGTGGTACACTTTATTTTGCTCTGCGAAATACATGCAATGGCGGTAATTCTGCAAATTGATTTTCTTTATGCTTGCTTCATTTCAAGAGGACCAAGAGACCGCATTTACGGCTGATTCCAGATGAACGGCCACATATACAAGGTTATCCAACTATTTGCCAAGTCAATAATCAGCAGGAAAGCTAGTAGCCTCCCAAATTAAATTTAAGAACATATAGTGTTGTCCTGCGTATCTTGCGTAGCAGTTTTGAAAAGTTGTCCAAAAGTTAACTATTTAAGGACCCTCTCAACCCTTTGTTTTCAGAAATGTTTTTTGCTCTGTAACTCATCAAAGGAAAATTAAATCCAAATAAAAGTATATATTTCTAGAAGCAGATTTGCATACTGAACATGGTGGCGAGGTCATTTTTTTGTTTTTGAATAAGGTCATTATGATTCATGTTCGAGACTCAAGAGGTTATTTGAGATCAAATTTCCAAAAGTGATCACAAAGTTGTCCTGAGGTCATGAAAGGTCATCTTAGGTCATTTCAAGGTCATCATAATGACTTTATACCCTTGATTCTGTATTGGTCAAACTTACACCTTGAATAGCCCTTGACCCAGGGTGTGTCCTGATTGGTTCAGATCAGGTCGTAAGGTTATTTAAGGTCAAATTCAAAAAGTAACCTAAATGTTTACTTAATCAATTGGTTTTGGCTTGGGTACAGCTACTACATTAATTCTCAAACTAATCTTCAAAACCATATAAAGATGTACATTTCTAGAAGCCTATTTGTAAAAATAAATGCTTCAGCACAACACGAACTTGCACCCCAAGCAAGGCACACCACTAGATGGCCACCATGGAGTCTCTGCACGGGCAGTGATTTGATCCCCATATGTTGTGACATATTCAAACTTCTGCGCATTTACTTGATTATAAACAGTGAGCTTTAGTGAGTTGTGGTTGGGTTATGTCTCTTGAGATTTTGGAAATTTAGACACCATTTTATATTAATTTGACAATTGTTTGAATGTTGAAAACTTATTTCATCAGTTTGCTGCCAATTTCAATACAAAATAGTTTGACATCCTAATTCAGCTCCTGGAGATCTATAGGATCAGGATCGGGAGAGGTAAGATTTTATAAGTAATGTGATAACCTCTGGCAGGGGTAGAATTTCGCAAAGCACGGCGCGAGTCCAAGTGGACTCTCGCTGAAGAATTTTGCGCGAGTCCATGGACTCTCGCAAAATGACTCGCGTAGCAGAATTTTGCGAGAGTCCAAAATTTTACCAATTCCTTACCATACATATAGTATTGGTCAGGTGTTTTATTATTAAATTATATTGAGGTATATCATGGTAATAAATTGTATAGTATTTTCAGTTTGCTTTTAATAAATGGTACTGCATACATGTTACACCACAATTAAGCTTGAACCGATGTATCGATCGGCCATCGTATCGGGCCGATATTACACCCTATCAGCAAAACATCGTATCGGTAAAATCACCTGTCTTTGCCGATGAAATTAAATGTTTGGCAAAGCAACGAGAGATATCTCGTTGGGCAAAGTGGGCCTAGCCCTGGGCTAGGCCACGTTTTTGATCAGCTGATGAGGCACAAAAACCGTGGCCTAGCCCTAGCTGGGCTAGGCCACGTTTTTGATCAGCTGATGATGCACTAAAAGCGTGGCCTAGCCCTAGTCTAGGCCACGTTTTTGATCAGCTGATGATGCACTAAAAGCGTGGCCTAGCCCTAGTCTAGGCCACGTTTTTGATCAGCTGATGATGTACTAAAAGCGTGGCCTAGCCCTAGTCTAGGCCACGTTTTTGATCAGCTGATGATGTACTAAAAGCGTGGCCTAGCCCTAGTGTACGCCATGTTTTAGCCCTAGTAGAGGCCATGTTTTAGCCCTTGTGTAGGCCACGTTTTGGCCCTAGGCTAGGCCACGTTTTAGCCCTAGGCTAGGCCACGTTTTTGGCATGATTTTTTTGCGCGAGTCCATGTGGATTCGCGCTGTAGTAATTTTGCGCGAGTCTCTACGCGAGTCGACTCGCGGACTCGCGCCGAAATTCTAGCCCTGTCTGGCTTTGTTGACATCTTTACAGTGGTTGATCATGGTGTTGGCTACCATGGTAAAAATCAAGTACAATTCTAGTACAACATTCCTAAGGTGCACATTTGGAACATCATTCTAGTACACTTTTAGTACAATTCTAGTACAAAATTTTGCACTAGAATTGTACTTAAATTGTGCTACAATTAACTGCAGATTTCGGGGTTTTTCACTCCCGAGACTCGTATTTTATTTTCGAACGGGTACCAGGGACTCGAATCATATTTTAAGATTCAAAATGTAAGTTGAAAAGGCACCAGTCGGAAGCACGGGAGTAGTGCACAAGTACCAAAAGTTACACTCGAGTCTTTGCACTATACTGTAGGGCACATTTCAGGCTTAAAAACGGCTGATTTAATACTGTACTGACGCTTGTATAGTCCCACCATTTTGTTACCTCAGATTTTATTCAAATTACGGGTGGGACTTAAATGGGAGAACTTACATAAATCAATGTTTAATGTGGTAATATTATTTTCGCTGCTTCGTGGAGTCGCCATTTTGACAGGTTACTACAATCACAATTTCGCATATCTGACAAGTATGATAGCACCGTTATATAACCATGAACATCGCCATCTGTTGACGAACATTCAACAGATGCAAAAAAATAGTTAACAGATTGCGATGTTTGTAACAAAACTTAGAGAAATCGGCGATCTTCCTGCAAGAGACATCGCATGTTTGATAAAGTTTGCGACTATTTTTGGAAGTAGATTTTGATATTTGATAATTTTTAAGCTCATTTAGCAACTTATGGCCGCCAGTGAAATGATAATTGGAATATTTTGGTAATGATAATTTGGCGACTCCTCTAAAAAATACCAATAGGTCAACTTATGCACTGTTTTTCGGGTTTCGAGTAGGCAAATTTGGGACCTGAGACTCGAAAGCAAAAACGGGACTTGAAAAAACCGGGACTCACTTGCAGGCTTAGCTACAATGCTATTCAAAATGTGCACCTTAAGAATGTTGTACTAGAATTGTACTTGATTTTTAAAAGGGTAAACTGGTGAGGTTGTCAGGGTCCAGAAGATCCCATAAATATTTGACTTCTTCAAACAGTTTGACCTTCTCTTCTATGGCATTCATAAGTTTTCAATGGAATTTAAGTCTGGCAATTGTGCAGATCATTCCATAATGTCAAATCCTCAGTTGAAGTCCTCAGCTTTCAATTGTGATGGAGTTGGATCGCTGAACCATTCCTTCACAGCTTTTGCAATTTGACTTGGAGCATTGTCTTGCTGGTAGATGAATTTTTCACCTATCAGGTGATAATGCTGAAGGCAACATGTTTTCCTGTAAGATATCCAGGTACTGTCTGTGGTCCATATTTTCATTAACCAACACTAAATCTCCAACACCGCGGTTAGAAAAGCATCCCCAAACCATGATACCACCGCCACCATGTTTCCTAGTTGGTTTTGTGTAGCAGGGGTTAAGAGCTCTATTGTTGCCACAAGTAACCTTTCCTATCACTTCAAAATAAACAGTCTTGATTTGCTTGACCAGAGAACACGATGCCAATCATCTTAATTCCAATCCTTAAAGCTCTTTCTGAAGTTTTTCCAAGCTACGATATGCCTGGGTTGTAGCCGACTCTGCTTGGTATCATTTGACAATAATAAGGCTAGGAACTGAACCATAAAACCTCTTGATGGAGCTCATTGGCTGGCTTGAATGGAGAGGGTTTTGTATCAGACCACTAAATGTCGTTCCTGAGCTTCTGGGCTCTCCAATTTTGTTCAATGTTTATTGATTACTTGGTTTGAGCTTGGATTGGTCTTGCTTTTTCTGTTTTTGAAATAATGTAAACAATGTTGAATGAGAGGTTTTTTAGGCATTAACACTTGATTTATGTAAAGCCAAAAATCGCAAGAGACATTGATTTATTAATAATAGATAGTTTATAATGCATATACATAAAACGGATTACAAAATAATTTGGCAATATTGTTGTGACATTAATAACAATGTATCTATTCAATTTTTCTAAACGTCACAGTAAACTTAAGTTAAGCTTGATTGTAATTTAGTGTCTTCTTTTTGTGTTTCAGCTCATGATTTGAAGAACCAGATGAGAAGAGACTTTAACACAGCAAATAGATTAGAGAGGAGAAAAGTATCTAAGCAGCTGAAAAAACAGGCACTTTCTCAAGCACATCTCAAAAAAACTGTAGAGAAAAAATGGAAGAAAGAGGCGAAGAAAGCGGCAAAGAAAGCTAAAAAGCAACAACAATTAGTCTTTGGAACTTTTTTGTGATTGGTAAATTTATGTTGAATCTTAAGGATCTTTTATTTAGTCTATACAATGTGGTCCTTGGACATGTAGTCCTTGTCCCCAGGAATGAAGTCCTTGGTGTTGGTCTTGGCCTTTGACTTCAAAGTCCTTGGTCCTCACCACTGTATTTACTGCGCATAATAATGCGCACATCAAATATATCCAAAGTTATATTTTTTCAGATGGTAGCAAATTACCAATTGCATAAGATTTGCCAGTCAATTGACAATGATATATTTTGATAAAGCTCTTATATAAATGTAAGAACTGACATATCAAATTGTTTTTTATAATCGTTGAGAGCAAAGTAGTCTTGGTTTTAATATTTTGATGCAAAATGATAGCTTGTACTGTTTCAAGCTTTCAACAAAAAATATATGATAGAAATAAAAAGAACTTATCAATCATGCAAAATTGAAAGCAGTTGTGCAAATTGACTAATTCTCAAATTTGCACAATGATTTTATGAATAGACCCGCTGTCCAAACCTATCTCTTACCATATTCGATAATAATATGATGTGCATACCGTGCGATATACAATCCTGGTCCAAAAAATTCCCCGAAATCACACATTTTCAATTTCAAGTTACAATCTATGATTTATTTATTTGTTTATTTATACCATTTGGAGCAAAGGCCTGGCACAGCCCAATATTGCAAAAGCAATAAATTAAATGGAGGCCAGACATCAAAAATATCAAAAAGAAAAATATGAAAAGCACAGAGATAAACACCAAAACAATACCATTGAAACTGGCTAGCTAAGGTTGGTACAAAGGGCGGACTTAAAGGAATGCAGTGAATTTCATTTTATTATGTCCTCATGGAGGTAGTTCCAGAGAGGCTTTGCATAGGGGTAGAATGATCTTTGACACAAAGACTGAAGGGAGGAACTATTTATTTCAATTCCAAAATAGTTTGTGAACAGCCGTTATGTGCATTCTAATTTTAGCATTCCAGTTATCAACCATAATGATAGAATAGTATACAAATATTGACTGGTCACAAGGGCAATGGTATACAAATATTGATTGCTTATGATGGTAATAGTTAGACAATAACTGTGCACCATCTTTTTGAGGTGTTTGTTTTGGGCCAAGCCACAAAACAAACAAAGACAATTTTAAACAATTACCAAATTAAAAGATGGTGGAAAGTTATTTTTGTCATTAATAACCGTAATTTTATCTTTATAATTCTTACTGATTTTGACCAAAAACAGGTGAAACACATTGTTTCATTTAGTTTACTTCTTTGCCATCTGCTAAAAACATTGATCAGTCCAGGTGCTGCTTGCGTGTTGCGTTTAGTCAAAGGCGACCCCCGCAATATCATTGCCTGCATGTATTGTTGCGTTTAAAGCATACACACTATTATCACAAGCACTACGCTCAAGCAGGTCATTAACAGAACTCATTGTTACCTGATAATGACCTCACAATTGTTTGCGTAAAAGTAAAAATAATCTTATTAGATTGGATCGCACTATTACGCAGGTTATTAATAATGACTTTTGCCCCAAAGTAATCTTAGACGAAGTCTCAAGATCACTGAAGGGATATAGTTTTTACTATTGCTGGAATGAAAGAGATGTCAATATTTGTTTTATATACAATTGTGTTTTAAGAGGGAATTCTGTTGGACGCACTGATGTCACAGACTAGAATCCTGTCTTCTGATTGGTCAATTGAGGCTGTTCCATGTTACCCCTGGCGTGAAACATTGCATTGGAGGTTAATGACAAAGTCTACAAAATTGATCTTTGCAGCTAAGTTATATTTTGAATCAATCCCTTTCTTTTATATATTGTGCATAAATGTGTCCTACAACTTTATTGTAAGAAAAATTTAATGAATCAGAGCGGAAACATAAAATATTTTGGAAATATTGGTTCACTC
Source organism: Ophiothrix spiculata (assembly GCA_000969725.1). Lineage (NCBI taxonomy): Eukaryota > Metazoa > Echinodermata > Ophiuroidea > Amphilepidida > Ophiotrichidae > Ophiothrix > Ophiothrix spiculata. Next base: position 38,445 of record JXSR01S013057.1, read on the forward strand.
CATAGACATCGCACAGTAAGTTTCACGCCAGTAACAATGAATGAGTACACCAAATTCAACAACTGCGTCCAACAGAATAGTATCAAACTATGGACTGGCTCAAATCATGCCAATCAGTATATTAAAATAATCATTACAGGAATATGTTTAAATATGGTGCCCAAAATGTAAAATGTTGATGAAGTCTGCATTTTCGAATTGTCATTTTGAATCGGGATATCCTTTGAGAATTTTGATTTCAATGCAATTTTAATGTGGAAATTTGTGGATAAAAATGTTAAGTGATATCAGGGATCATGATTTTTTAACCAGGATTGTATATGTGCATAGGTTATTTTAGTTTATTGTACTAGGGGACAGACTCACAAAGAATAGACTCTCTCATGAATTTGTTTGGTCATTATTGTTTTATGTACCGGTACTTCTATGTAATGTATATTATTTTTTCTCTTTTATTTATTTCAACATTTAATTTACTCTGATTTCAAAAATCAAACTAAGTTTGAAATTTCTTAGAGTTGTAGGATGTGAACAGAATATGACATCTTGTTTTCCCAACTAATTTCACTTGTTATGAATCATTCAGTAACCTTACAGCTCTTGTTCAGTCAATAGTTCCTTTCATTCCAGAGAAACTTTTCAGTTTACTCTTGTTAAAAACTCCTAGAAAAGTAACTTAAAGCACTTATGCAAATTTCAAAAACAAAGCCCTATTTTACCAATACCATTTGTAACTTAAGGATGTGATAAAACTTAAGTCATCCTTATACTTTTAATTTTTTGTTTTCCATTATAGAAGACAAAATATGAGGGGTGCTCTGGCCAAATTTCAAAATCGAGTTTATGACATATTTGTATTCTCTATAATCTCACCTTTTGAATGTTATATAATATGTCACCCTTTCCTTCTCCATTCTTCATTTAGAGATCGAAATCCAAAGCAGTCCACTGAATATATTGCAATAAAAATTCGTTGCAAATCGATTACAAAGATACTGATTACTACAGTGTATAATAGCAACATGCAATCAATTAACCGTGAATAATTGCACTTCACGGTAAATTTGACCTTCAGTACTTTAGGTATAGATAGACACTTATGTATTAAGGTGTTTTATGTCAAAAAACGAAATTTGACTTTTTCATCCTATTTTTACTTTAGATGCCATTTATTCAAAATATAGATTTGCGTCTTTCTTCCCATTTTGCTAGAGCAGCCCACATATGGTTAATCACCACAAACCTCCCATAAGGTGACGAAAAAAAGAACCATGTTTTACGGGTGGACGGATCTTTCAAGTAGGGTTTGTCGGTCATGTTTTCTAAAAATTTGTTTTGAAGAAAGAAAAAATCCAAAAAAAAATGCAATAAAATGTGAAACATTTTTACAAAGAAATTTTCGTAAAAGATTAAGCAAAAATTCAACAATTTTGGTTAAAAAAAAACCAGCTGATTTTACAAGATTTTGGCAAAACTAAAAAAAATCTTCCAAAATGCAAATTTAGGGTCATTCTGGGCTGTAAAATAGTTTATTTTTATGCCGCCACCCAAAGATTTTTATTTTAGATTTGAGATGCAGGGAAAATTTGTGTTGAAACTTTTCTTGCACAAATTCAATGAATATTGAAGCACCTTTATTCTCTCTGTAATGCTCATGTCTCAAAATCTATGGGCTGATCAGTAGTACCATTTAATGGAATCGGTTGCAAAAAGTATTAAGAAGTTAACGATCATCCAGAAGAGAGCAGCTACATCAATGAAATTTTGTCAGAATCGTCACTCATCCTTATGAAGATTATGGTTGCAAAATGGTCTGATAAGAATTTTTATTTTCTTTCTGTATGCTTTCTTAATGTATATAGATATAAGTCCCAGCATTTTAAGAGTTACTGTGCCCAACAAATCTATATGACATGCCCAAATATTAGTTGCTTGATGCCATAGAATAGAGTAGGCATGAGATTTCCCAGCTTTGTTCCAGCTTTTTTATGTCATTATTTATGCAATTTTATTTATTTTTACCCCATTTTAAGGCATTTGCACACATTTTCCCAGCTTTTTTCAGGAAGATGCATTCTAATGCCTAATAAAGTGGGGCCTCCTCTTTCATTGATCCAAAATTACAGAAATCAGTCAACAAATGATGTAACAATGACATGACTGATTTAAAAATGTAGATTTTCAGGAAAATAAAAAATCATAGTAACAGATTTTTGTGCTTGAGATGATAAGATACCTACAATGGCAATGTATAGGCAGTAAGTGACTATATAAATATTCCATAAGGATCACATAATAAATATACTAGCATGACTCTATTCCTTCTGGATGATCTGACTCTTACAAAACTTTTTGATACCCAGTCGTATATGTACTAATTGGTCCAAATCTAATACACATGTGTATAATAGCTTTCAAATGAAAACGTGAAAATTTGTTTCCGTTGATGTAACAAAATGTGTTAGTCACTCTGTATAAGTTTATTTTTTCCTTCGATGTTATTTATTTTGTTTCATTTATGTTGATTTTTCTTTACTGTTCATGGCATCTCAGTACAGCAAGGAATGTTATAGAAGAACAACTTTATGCTGGAATCTGGCAGTAATTTCATAATAAAATGATACTGTTACCAAAAATAAAATTTTGAAGTGTTGCTTTATTTTGTTTTATATTACTACTGCTGATGTCAGCCCATCAATTTTGGAAAAGTGTTTTATGCAACTGCTAACTAAATCTGTACAAAACTTAAATTTTCCAGAAGTGAATTTACATTCTAAAGCAATGATGATGTCAGATTCTGACCAAAACATGTAATTTCAGCCTTGGAGCTAGAATACAATGGCATCTTGTTAACACGTAATATTATGACATGAAATACCAGAGTTTTTTTTTTTAAACAGAAGATGGCAATTAGCGAATTATCATATTGATATTAGCAGGTGGCAATATATCCAATTCCTATCAGCAGTACAGAGTGTCCACAAATGATTTATACCCGGTTTCAAAAAATCTGAAAAAATATCAAATCATAATTTTTCATAAAACCAACAGCTTTTCTACAATAGTGGATACGTCTTCTACATTGTCCATAGGTTTCATCAAAATATCATGCTTCATTGCTTTGTGCGATGACGTAATTGAAAATTGATGCAAACAAGGTTTTTCATCTCAGATCTGTACAAATAATCATGCTGGTATAATAAATACTTGTAATATGCGCACCTACCAATGTTTTTAAGGATTAATGAATACAACTCGACCAAATTAACATGATTAAAGTCTTGATGCCTTGCTTCTGCACTTTTCTTTGATCTGCAAAAAGCATTAGCTTGCAGAGTTCTGATTCTATTCCTACTCGGAAGAGCGAGATAGTCGTAATTAGATATGGGGGGGGGGACAAGTTGAAGAACCACAATTTTGGTGATAATGCAACTTACTTCCCCGCGTTGAGGTTTCCATCGACAAATTAATACTGGTTCTAATATTGAGCTGTTACCCATAATACCCATCAGTACTACTAACTTCATGTTGTCATTAGCAATGTCAAATATAAAGTGTCTATTAAAGTGGCAGTGTTTCCCTTAGGCCGGTAACATGTTACAAAGCTGTTCCAGCTAAACCAAAATCGTTATTTCTTTCTCAAGGACACTCTTTATATCCATCACAGTCAATCAATAAAACCTAAATTGAATTTTACCTTTCAAATTTAGAAACATAACATATTTTAGAAAGTAAAACAGTCCGTTGTTATTGAATGTTTAATTTCAATAATTGCTCTGATTACAAATTTATAATTCGCAAAATATACCTTGTTTGGAAAAATCTCTATAACTTTTCACAGGAACATGCGATCTGAAAAATTCAAAATTCATCAGAAATCTAAAGAAATGTGCTACTAAAAAAAATAACAAGATTTGACCAAAGCCTCACCAAATACTCCACAAAAAAATCCGATAGCTGGGTATAAATCATTCGTGGACACTCTGTAGATGTCAATGGATTAATGATAGAGATACTTTCAGCGAAGGGCAATTATCAAGTTGCTATCATTAGTAGATGCTATCAACAGTAAATACCAAAGGGTGAATTATCCAGTTGCTATTAGCAGTAAATAGAAGTAGCATTACTATCTGCTGCTGATAGCAACTTAATAATTCACCCGTTGCTATCTACTGCTGATAGCAACTTGATCATTCACTTAATGCTATCTACTGCTGATAGCAACTTGATAATTCACCATTGCTATCTACTACTGCTTGCAACTTGATCATTCACTTAATGCTATCTACTGATGATAGCAACTTGATAATTCATCCATTGCTATTTACTGCTAATAGCAACTTGATAATTAACCATTGCTATCTACTGCTGCCAGCAACTTGATCATTCACTTAATGCTATCTACTGCTGATCGCAAGTTGATAATTCACCCATTGCTATATATTTTCACCCATTGCTATCTACTGCTGATAGCAACTTGATAATTCACCCATTGCTATCTACTGCTGTTAGCAACTTGATAATCCACCAATTGATATCTACTGCTGATCGCAAGTTGATAATTCACCCATTGCTATCTACTGCTGATAGCTATTTGATATTTCAACCAACCCATTGCTATCTACTGCTGATAGCTACTTGATATTCACTCATTGCTATCTACTGCTGATAGCTACTTGATAATTCACACATTGCTATCTACTGCTGATAGCTACTTGATAATCCACCATTGCTATCTTCTGCTGATAGCAACTTGATAATTCACCCATTGCTATCTACTGCTGATAGCAACTTGATAATTGACACATTACTATCTACTGCTGATAGCAACTTGATCAAATAACCCATTGCTATCTACTGCTGATAGCTACTTGATAATTCATCCATTGCTATCTTCTGCTGATAGCAACTTGATAATTCACCCATTGCTATCTACTGCTGATAGCAACTTGATAATTGACACATTACTATCTACTGCTGATAGCAACTTGATCAAATAACCCATTGCTATCTACTGCTAATAGCAAGTTGATAATTCACCCATTGCTATCTACTGCTGATAGCTACTTGATAATTCACCCATTGCTATCTACTGCTGATAGCTACTTGATAATTCACCCATTACTGCTGATAGCTACTTGATAATTCACCCATTGCTATCTACTGCTGATGGCAACTTGATAATATCTCCACTGATATCAACAGCTGATAGCAACTCGATTATTCACCCCACTAGTGTAAAATATTTACATGTTCTGTGACGGTTGTATCACACAAAGGAATTTGTTATATGTTTGATGAAACAAAATTAATTTTTCAAGCAAAAACGGTCAATGCAAGCAAGTTTATCTGTACGTCGACGTACAGGTTGACGCATGAAAAATAAGAGAAGCAGGAGTTCAGGTAAAACCGGTAATGTTTACGTCGGCGTACAATTTGACGTAAATAAAGTTCGAAAAAACTACGACTGCAAGTATTATATGTACGTCGTCATACAATTTGACTTATAAAAGTTTGACATAGATAACTTTTCCAGCGATTACAGTCCAGAAAGGTGTTACCGGAAAATTTCATGCAAGTAAGATTATGTTTACGCCAATGTATAATTTGACGTATACAATATCAAAATAACAGCTTAACTATTCAGACACCGAAAGTGGACTATTTTAATTCGTCGTTAGAGAATCAAAATCTACATACGTTGACTCTTACAGTTTGGCGTGAATAGTCTGACTGCATTTTGTATTTTGCTCCATGGTGAAGAATGTGTATGAAAGAGGTAACATTTCAGGTGCAAGTATGAAAAAATGATATAAATAAAGAGTTTGACCTGAACATTTATAGACCCGAAATAATTTTTCCAAGATGGCCAATAAAATCTAAAATGCTGCCAAAATACTATTTTTCGATTAATAAAAAACCCTGAACATTTATAGACCCAAAATATTTTTTCAAGATGGCCAACAAAATCTAAAATGCTGCCAAAATACTATTTTTCGATTAATTACCCCCTATTGCCCTACAGCGAGGTGTTAAAATTGTCAATGTCAAAATTTATCATCTAGAACTTCACGGTCAATTGCATGTTTCATATTCAAATACATGTAACCATAGCAACTTGATAATTCACCCATTGATATCTACTGCTGATAGCTACTTGATAATTGACCCATTGCTATCTACTGCTGATAGCTACTTGATAATTGACCCATTGTTATGTACTGCAGATAGCTACTTGATAATTTACCCATTGCTATCTACTGCTGATAGCTACTTGATAATTCATCCATTGCTATCTACTGCTGATAGCTACTTGATAATTCACCCATTGCTATCTACTGCTGATAGCTACTTGATAATTCATCCATTGCTATCTACTGCTGATAGCTACTTCATAATTCACCCAACCAATTGCTATCTACTGCTGATATCTACTTCATAATTCACCCATTGCTATCTTCTGCTGATAGCAACTTGGTAATTCACCCATTGCTATCTACAGTTTTTAGCAACTTTATAAAATAACCCATTGCTATCTACTGCTGATAGCTACTTGATAATTCACCGTTGCTATCTATTGCTGATGGCAACTTGATAATTCGCCCATTGCTATCTACTGCTGATAGCTACTTGATAATTCACCCATTGCTATCTACTGCTGATGGCAACTTGATAATTCGCCCATTGCTATCTACTGCTGATAGCTACTTGATACCCATTGCTATCTACTGCTGATGGCAACTTGATAATATCTCCACTGATATCAACAGCTGATAGCAACTTGATTATCCACCTGCCACTAGTGTAAAATATTTACATGTTCTTTGATGGTTGTATCACACAAAGGAATTTGTTATATGTTTGATGAAACAAAATTAATTTTTCAAGCGAAAACGGTCAATGCAAGCAAGTTTATCTGTACGTCGACGTACAGGTTGACGCATGAAATATCAGAGAAGCAGGAGTTCAGGTAAAACCGGTAATGATTACGTCGGCGTACAATTTGACGTATATAAAGTTCGAAAAACTAAGACTGCAAGTATTATCTGTACGTCGTCGTCGTACAATTTGATGTATAAAAGTTTGACATAGCGTGGACATAACTTTTCCAGCGATTACGGTCCAGAAAGGTGTTACCGGAAAATGTCATGCAAGTAAGATTATGTTTACGCCGATGTATAATTTGACGTATAAAATATCAAAATAACGGCTAAACTATTCAGACACCTAAAGTAGACCAGAATCAGAATCTATATACGTTGACTCCTACAGTTTGGCGTGAATATTCTGACTGCATTTTGTATTTTGCTCCATGGTGAAGAATGTGTATGAAAGAGGTAAAATTTCAGTAGCAAGTATGAAAAAATGATATAAATAAAGAGTTTGACCTGAACATTTATAGACCCGAATTTTTTTTTCCAAGATGGCCAATAAAATCTAAAATGCTGCCAAAATACTATTTTTCGATTAATAAAAAACCCTGAACATTTATAGACTCAAAATATTTTTCCAAGATGGCCAACAAAATCTAAAATGCTGCCAAAATACTATTTTTCGATTAAATAAAAAACCCTGAACATTTATAGACCCAAAATATTTTCTCCAAGATGGCAAACAAAATCTAAAATGCTGCCAAAATACTATTTTTCGATTAATTACCCCCTATTGCCCTACAGCAAGGTGTTAAAATTGTCAATGTCCAAAATTATCATCTAGAACTTCAGGGTCAATTGCATGTTTCATATTCAAATACATGTAACCATAGCAACTTGATAATTCACCCATTGATATCTACTGCTGATAGCAACTTGATAATTCACCCATTGCTATCTACTGCTGATAGCTACTTGATAATT
>JXSR01S013057.1:47392-64023 GCA_000969725.1 Ophiothrix spiculata
AATATCAGTGTGTTTTATCTTATGTGTTTAATATGTATATTATTTGTTTTGATATTGAAATAAATTTGAATCTGAATCTGAATGAATTGAAAATGTCTTTTTTTTTTTTCAGTGCCTAAATTCATACTCCGAGATTTGAATAACTTATACATCGGCGGCGTAAACATAATCTTACCCCCATGAAAGTTTCCGTAACGCGTAGCGCCTTCCTACTGCTGATAGCAAGTTCATAATTAACCCATTGCTATCTACTGCTGAACTGCCGATAGCAACTTAATGATTCACACATTGCTATCTACTGCTGATAGCAACTTGATAGTTCACCAATTGATATCACCAATTGATATCTACTGCTGATAGCAACTTGATAATATACCCATTATATGTGCTATCGATAGTTACTTGATAATTCACACATTTTTTTTAGGAGGTTGAATTATCCAACTCATTTAGGGTTTTCTAAAGTGATGCATAATCTCCATTGATTTTCTTAAAAGTTTAATATTTGGTAGATTTCTCTGAGCTGATGACTAATCTTAAATAAATATTATGGGTCACCATGCTCGTTTTTGAGATACAGGCATTTCAAAAAGTATATATTTTCCAAAAAAATCAACAGAATTTACCACACAAAGTATAGGGGAAGTTTTAAAAAGTTGATCATCATGTGCTAGTAAAATAGTAAATGCTCCATTAATTTTTTTATTTTCACATTTGTTAAAATATATTTTGTGTACTTCAAAATACTGAAATAAAAAATACCGAGTTAGTTTTCAAGAAAATTGCCAAAAACGGACATTTATAAATAAAATTTGATTACTTTGATGGCATATCTGCGTCTGCATAATTTTCCGCGTATATATTACGCAGCGATGCGGCATGTAATTAATTAAACGCGTCAGTAAAGTTTGCATTCAGTGTGCAATGACATTAAGCAAAAAGGGTGCAAACAATTATTTGAATTTTTACTATTTATGAAAAAATCGTTATCATGTAGTTGGAAGCAACTGAATCTCTGAGAAAACCCCTTAATCTGTAAGAGTGATTCTTCAAATTCAAAATAACCTTGTATTAACAGGGTTTTTAATATCAGAGCTTTTATTAAGCAAGGGGCTTCCACTCAGTGTAGTTTATGAATATTTTCTCAAAATCTTGTAAGTATCACTGACTGAGAAGCTAAACGCAACACAACTTTGATCTTTTAAAGCTGTTCTCTTAGACCACACTTGATGAAATAAACAAACAAATCAACCAAACTTATCTCAGCTTCATTTGTAGAAATAAAATACATTTATTACTCTTTCTGTACAAAACTTATATGATCTATCATTCATAATCATAATGGCATAATATGAATACAACAGCATTTTATTTGGTCCCTTTGCTTGAAATAAAACATAACTCACAAAAAGCAAAAATATACAAAATAAGGGTTTTGATACGGTGGCAAAAATATGACATAAATATCCTTGGATAAAACGGAAAGTAAAAACTGAAAGAACCAAGGTTTAAAATAATTAAAATGAATGCAACAAACACAACACACAGCCTTTATTCAATACGGCATAAAATTCCTCTACATACACAGCAGGGGTTTAATATATACGACAAATAACTGATAAAGGGACCATGATAGGCAAATTTCTCTACACTGAATTGCAAAAACATCTTTTTACTTGCTTACATTTTATCAAAGTTGTAACTTTTAACTTCAGTGGTAGATAAAGCAAGGAAGAATGGCATAAACCATAAAATTGATCCTCATTAAATTTGTCACAAATGAAAACTAAATCAATAAATATAAAAACACTGCTATTTAAATTAGTAAAAACAATGATAAAAGGGGAGAAAAGTATCTTAATTTTTGCTTTAGACTAATAACATTCATTTTTATCAACGTCTAATACTCCCAAAATGATGCACTATTTTGTTTCAAATTTCATGAGGATCAACCAGTTGCATAAACCTATTATTTTATTTCATGATACTATATATACTTTAAGTGTTCATTGTGCACAAATTATTACTTAGTTGTGTGGATGATTTAGGTCTTCATAAAAATAAGATAAAATATAACATCATTACAATCCGTCTTTAAGAGCTGCTGCAAACGTATGTCTTACATATTTCTCACTAATACCTTGGTGGATCCAAGCAACTTAGCCGCAATGTTCTGATCATGCTAAGTTTATAGGGATATAATTACATTTCTATGACCCACAAAGCTAAATGAAACTAAAGTTGTCATAAGAGTGTCAGCATGCATAAGGTATGACATAACACCAGGCATCAAATCGAGGGATGAGAGCCAAAAGACCGTATTTGCAGGTGCAACAATAAGAGATGCCAGTATGTATCACTGAAAAAACCTGAAATTTTCAAAAAATCCTGAAAATGCGTGTACATTTTGGCAAAAAAGCTGAATAAAGGGCTGAAATATATAAAACGCGTAAACTTGGAGTTAAAAAAACCTGAAATCAGGTTAAAAAACCTGAAATCAGGTTAAAACAGGAAAACTGGCATCTCTGAACAATCCCTAGAACAAAAGTTTTTGGACCTGAAGGTGCTCAAGGTGAATCTTTAAAGACACATTAGGTCTTAAAATCATTTTATCTAGGGATTGTGGCCCATGTAAATACAGCCTTGTGGCTCTTAACTCTTGAAATTGGACATCAAGACCAAAATTACAGGAGTCAAAGTGTATCAATACAAGTCAGATGGTAACTATGCTGGAAATAAGCACTGCACCAGTGCATTAAAGAACCAATTGTTATATCAGATACTCATGTCAGTACTACAAATGATCAACAAGTTAACATGTTTCCATTCCACATGTTAGCTTTAAAAGTGCATTAATGTTATCAAAAATACACTAAATGACAGAATTCAAAATAAATAGACAAGGAAGACATTAAAATAGCATAGACTAATCTATCCATGACTGCAAAATTAGCAGGGAATAAAGCTGTAAAATGTCATCATAGAAAATAGCTCATGTTACTGCATATATGAGAACAAACCCTGTATCGTTAGCTTGGTACCAGCCCATGGGACCAGTAGTTTGATAATTCACACCAAGAACACACCACTAGTCTAGGAATTTTGACATAAGACACAGCTGAAGAGCATTGTGATTTACAAGTTGACAGGGTGGCAATTCTAGAACCCTGTATCATTACCTTGGTGCTTTGATAATTCACACCAAAATACACCACTAGTGAAGGAATTTTGACACAGACACTGTTGAAGAGCATTGGTGATTCTAGATTATAATCTATGGGCAGCTCATATCAGCACTTTCAACCTTAAAATTGTATAGAATACAGATCTGATATTACTTCACACATCAAAAACTCCATATTAATCTCATTGGTGGGTGAATTGTCAGAAATATCTACAGGGACCGAGTTTCAAATTTAAGATTGTTGGAGAAACGCGTAACAAATTTGCTTGGCTCAGGCATGTCTTCATTTGCTTCCTATCACACGACATTATAATGTAGCACAGTGTGCAAGAAACTTGTCTCTTCACTGGTGGTGTGAAATCCAACACTTTCTACACAGCCCTATCGTTGCTTTGTGTCAATATATTTTAAAAGCCGTCATGAAACCGACATAATTTCCATATTTCCTTGCCACTGCATATTAAGATGGTAATAAGTAAAGCGATACATTGTAAACACTAGTATGCTTAAATATAATGTAGTCCATGACATTTGGGCTTCTTGTATTTTCCTTCACCTTTCATAATGTTGAAGTACAAAAACATTATAGGCAATTCAAGATTGAATTGAATACAGAGTTTACCCAAGTCCATGCACAGAAATATTTTCAGGCAAACGAAAGCACTTATAAATGCCAAAGATTGATATTTAAATGGCAAATGAGTCCTTATTGTGGGTAATTGTAATATACTTTTTTTGCCAATGTAAGAAATATGGACTTGAATAAGTGTTACACACAATCTGTATTCAATTTCCTAATCTAGAAAATAAGAACCTAAATTTTTAAGAATTCTTGAAAATAATAGTATTGTGCAACCTACTTTGACAATTTTTTTAAAGAAACCTTGCAAAATTTTTATCAGGCCCCAAACTGCAAACACATTGACATTTGTGGCACCAAAGAATGGCAATATCAAATTTGTATATACCATGCATATTAAAAAGCCCCTATATGAATCAAATTCAATATTGGGCAAGCAAAGTTTATTGGAAAGAAAAATCCAGGGCACAGGGCTCCATTGTTTGTTAATGCAACCCCTACCCTGTATCTGTGTTACAATATCCAATGATTTTTTGCTTTGCCTATATTTGCCATCTTCCAAACTACACTTTAACATTCTCAAATATCAGAATAATGCATATTAATATTATTATATAAAAAGCCGATAATAGAATGTGAACTTAAGAAAGGTACAAAACTACAAACTCTTTTTACTAAAAAAATTAGTTGCATAATCGAAAGTTTCACATGACAAACTGAAAACTTTGATTCAGTAGAGCTAAAATTGCATTTTGCATTTATGGAGTATATCAGTGTGAACTATGGTTTTGAGAACAAATAATGATAAAATGTACTAATAAGAAAAAGGGTGTAATTATAAGTACAAAATGTTTCTCATTTTCTGTTGTTTTTAAGCAGATTCAGATCCAGTCTAGTCATCACAATTGTAAGAAAATTTTAAGTCCATAAATAATGCTAATCCAGTAAAGAGCCATTTTACTCTACACAACCATTTTCCTCCTGTCAGAACTTCTGAAGGGTTACTGCACTACTACTGTACAAGTACTTAATAGGTGCAACATATGGTAACTTCCAAGGGCTGCAAAGGAACAATGGGATGGACCTTTCAGAAGGGCAAGTCATGCCGGGAAGTCATGGGAGTAGTGGCATTTTTGAAGAACTCTTGTGTAGTCCTTCAGAATACCTGGCAAAGGTCCAACCTTTATAAGAGGAATATGGTTGTGTGCATATGATGAATGAGACAAATCTTGGACTTCTTTCTTTGTTCTATGGAGTGATGAAAGGAGAAACATATAGGCCCATATTCAGAAAGGTGTTTAGCTAAACCACAGTTCTAATTTATCGTCAACAACGGCTCGTTGAACTATTCCGCTTGAAAGCTGCAACAGTGAATATCATTCCTGGACAGTTGGTGTTCAGTTGAAACTGTTGTTTAGCTCAATACCTTTCTTGAATACAGGCCTCATTGCTAAGACAACTGCATTGTTTTCCCCAAACGGTACACATTATCAACAAAATATTTCAGTAGTGTAGTCAAAGCTGGTCTACTGAATCAAGTGCACATATTACACTGTACAATGTCAAAAATTACCAAATATCTTAAGGTCTATCAGTTATCAGGATTTATCATTATCAGATGCACAAGCCATTGAAAGAAACTGGAAAATAATGTCATGTTATCAGGTTAATAAATAAATGTTAACAATATTTCACAGTATTTGGATATAAAATAGGTACCCACATAAAACCATTTAGGTGTCTCATCAACAAGGTGGGTTGGGAAAGACAAACTGTGTTAAGTTTTCTTAAGACTTCTGAAAATGCATAAATTTGAAAGTAAAAACCTCTTCTTTCAGCCTCTATGAATTATTGAATCTGACTTCTATTATCAAGTTCTATAATGCCAGATCATCATGTGAGTGCAAGAAAGTTGTATCTGCAATGGCTGTCATATGTGACATTTATTTAACTGCTTGTCACTAAAATGCCACAAAATCCTCAAATTTTGTCTTCCATATGTCAGTGGCTCTGTCACCTGAAGAATTATTTCAAGAGCACTGACCAAAAACTGGACATCTTACAATGTGCAATGTAAATTTATGAAAACTGGCAGCTATTGCAGATAAGACTTTCTTACACTAACATGAGGACTAATGTTTACATTCATGAACCCCTTTGCATCCATTAACATTTCAAATCCTAGCAATATGATTCTATATATCACATGCTGTCTTTGTTTTATTTTGATTAGACAAGTGTTTTTAATATATATTTAAAAAACACTTGATCACAGAAGTACTTTTTTAATACCAAGCCTTACATAAGCACTAGCAAGTGTTTCTTTATATAACACCATGCATAAAACATTGTACTTTATGTTTCTCCAATGAATACAAAATACACTTGAATGGAAATGGTGGAACTGATTGCAATCAAAAGGAGATCTTTCAAATCCCACTCTGGGTAGACAAAATCAACATTACAGGTTCAAAACATCTTCTTATAATGCACCACATAATTTTGGTAAAGCGACATATTAACACTTTTTCCTATTTGTTGTTTTGAGAGAAGCTTATGTGCTTATCTATTGGTCAAAGTGTCACATTTGGGGCATGCCCTGTAAGTTGATAAACCCAATTACACATCATTAAACTAAACATTGGAATTTTTGTAACCAAAATCACATCAAGGTTTACATTTTCTATCAATATATAACTTCCATATCAATTTAGCAATTTTACAAATCACATCAAAATTTGCATAGTTATGTTTTGATGCAATTGTTTCATCAAAAATCTGCATAACAACAAATTACTTAGAGCCAGAAATAGCATCAATGAATGTATTACAATACCTTGAGGCTACCTTTTATCTCCATAATTCAGAATTACTTGAGTCTTATCTATCAAGTATAATCCACAGGTCTACAATTCTGATTTAAACTTGTGCTTCAAAAATCACTTTGGAAAGTTTTAACACTTGGTAAAACTTGAAAGTACACAATACTTAATTTTTAACTTCAGCTACAACTTCATATCTTTAAGTACTACACTTCTAAATGCAAGCAAATTGTTCATGAAACAGCATGATTTCAACCAACTTACATTTGAAGAAGGCTTGAAGATGATATGACACAATTTAAATCCAGGATGGTAAAGGCTATATAGCGTGGATAAGTAGTAAGATATAAGAAAGTCTATGGATTGAAATGGAAAGCAATATGCAGTCTTTTACTCAGATATATCATGGCTCAAATTCACAAAACTCTCCTATCTGTAGTTGTCAATGACTCAACTGAAAGTCTCTTGAACTCTAACTACAGCTGGTTAGTTTGCAAATTACAAACATTTTTTTCCTAAGCAGAAGCCACCACACTCTTTTTACCCAGTGGTTTTTGGCTTCTGGTCTGTTCAAAATGTTATACTGGAAACTTTCAAGGATGTTTGAATTTGATGAATATTAGCCATGGAGATCAGGGGCCGATTTCAATAACGCTAAAGCGATGATAGCTACCCACGGTATTATCACCAACTACAAAAATAATCATTAAATTGATAAAAATACTTGCTATTTAGCAAACATTCTTGGAGTTGGTGATCAACGTGGGGTTAGACACCACCACTAAACGTTAGTGAAGTTGGCCTATGACCCATATTCATGAAACGCTTCTAAATTCTAGTTGGCAACTAATTAAAAGTTAAGGGACTTAATTGTCAACTAGGGTTAGAAGGGTTACATGACTATGAGCTCAGACCACTTAATTGAGTTGCTACATGTACACAAATATGTTCACGTTATGGTGCACATGTGCCCATCGGTATGCATTGCTTGATGTCTGACGACGCTCGTCTTTTACATGCTTCTATATGGTAAAACTATCAGATACATCCTTTTACCTTGTGACAGTTGCATCTCTTAATGTGAACATATACTTATCACTTAAGATTTATGTTTTATAGAACTACTCATATTGTACCTAAATGATAAGAGTATGTTCTGACCAAGTGATATAACTATCTCAAGGTAAAAGGATGTGGCTTACACTATGATCACAACAGTATTGGACATCATACCAGTATTATTAATTTCAATCAATGATGATGGTGAACTTAGCATTAAATATTTTTATCTTTGCAATACTCTATGTCTTCAATATTTAATGATGTTTAATAAACTCTGATGAAATCCGATAAAACTGTTAACATGTTGAGAACAGACAGTATATATTTTAATAAAGCTTATGAAATTGAAAGATCATGAAAAATAAATATATTTATATATACATGCATTTGCATGTAACAAGTAGTAAAAAAAGCCCGATTTATTTTTCAGGAAATGAAATAAAAATTGAATTACAAGTGCTTTGATATATTATGTATGACATTGATATACTATAATGTTGTTTTGTTTAGTGTTTAATTTCAGTTAATATTATTAAATTGAATACAAGTACTAAACTCTTATGGTTGGCATCAAGTGCCTTTTACGTAAATTAGCAATGGTGTGTTTAACTTGAACAGAAAGTTACTTGATCATGTATAGACCACTTCAATTTGTATACTAAAAATCCCATGAATACTAAAGAATGCATTTTTGAAAGATAAAAAGGTAAAGGTAACTGTGTGAGTTGTATAATCTATGCGATAAATTTGGACCAAATTGATGATTAAAGGCTTCTTTTTTAATCAAATTGTTTGGATTTTCATAAACATCTTCATCAGTTTTTTTAAAAACAGTTGGTTTTCATATCTATTGATAGGTTACCAACATCTTGGTTTATGTAAATGTTCATATAATAGTGCATTGCTGCTTCAAAGATTAATAGATTGTGACAATCTGGGACTGAAAAAGTTCGATTCATTTGGTCCCACGATGCATCATTTTCTAATAATCAATAATCAATAATCAAACAATATGGTGTATGGAAAGAGGATACCATGATCAAATCAATAACAAAAATAATTCAAAACATGATAAATCCAAGATATATGTGATCCTCTTCAATGCTAAAACAGTATCAAATGAATGCTAACTTTCGATTTTGCCAGCACTGAATCAAGGCAGATTTTGTCGAAGTCCGGTTTACATTTTCATATGCCTAATCAATTTCTTATTCCAACTGACTGTGATATGTGCCAATCTACAGCGAAAATGTTAAGAAATATTGCGCACTGTGTAGACTTCACAATACTAAAATTGAAATATTTGCTAGTTTTTTGTATAGCCTTAGAAATAACATGTCAACAATGACTATCTGTCTTTTAATCATTACCAACCAACTTACAACTGCTCAATGTTTTATTCAATACTAACATTCTAGAGCAGTCAAGTATCTGAATTAATATTGAACATTAAACACATTTGCAAGGTAAAATTTTTAACAACATTTTATGTTGCATTCATCTATTGCAATAGACCTCATAACTTCAAGTTGATATCATTTTTTTTTATATTTACAGCTATTAAACTTGCTATTAGATATGCTACTTGTACACACTGTTGCTGACTTATCATAAGAGCTGAATTAATTTCTGAAGAGTTGCTAAACATTTTGACCAAAACTGATTTGATATAAGAGTTGCTACTTAGTTATCATCATGCGGATTTGCGTTACAGTCATGTGACTTGTTGGCTTCTGGGTCTTCTGGGTAACCATTAGATACACAATCCGACCCATCTACTGAATGCGATGAAATCTTGGACAGCCTATTGACAGCGGGACTTACCACCGATTCCTGGACTGGATGGTTATTATTCGCAGCACCAAAACTGGTCGGATCTATAACAAATTGCGGATTGTTGGTTTCAGGTAACGAGTTATGACGGTGGGGTTGCGCACCACCATCCTGGTTATTAGCAAACTTGTTGAGTTTGTGGGTAAGCCGCTTGAGCAGACTCGGATCAAGAGCCGGGCCGTAGAATTGCTTAGTTCTATCGGTTCTTACATTGCGTGGGAGATCGCTTGGGTTGATCAAGCCTTCTGATTTGCCTCTTGGCCTACGATAGGTCAGAGTTCCACTATGGCTTAAAGGTGGCGTGCTACCTGTGGATGTTCTTTCACGAAGAGTCATAGATCTGTTCACTCTTGGGGACATAGTACTAACTTCACCACTGACGGTGGCAGATCGTCTCAAAGTTGATTTACTCAGTGCATCCCCGTGTATAGGGCTCTGAGGAATACCTTTCGCTTGTCGTTTTAATTTCTCTTCATACACAGGTTTCATCATGAGATAACCATCACCTTCTTCGGTATCTAGAGTCTTGCCGCGGCTGTTGCTACGACTACGAGACCATGTGGAGGAGCCAGAAGGGGCCGTCCTCATGAATTCTGGCGTGGGTTCTGTATTGCAGCGTTTCCGTCTTATTGGGTAATTTGTTGGTGATGCCAGTGGTCCAGATGGGCTTGCTGTACCAACACTTGAACCTGGGGAAATAAGAAATAGAATAATTAAGCTATAAAGCATGTGCATGCAAATCAATTTTTTAACCGATTCAACATAAAATACTTGCCATTTTCTTGATGTAAATATTCTTTTTTAAATTTATTTTTGCTTTTCGAATATCACTCTGAAATTTGATATTCTCTTGTTTTATCCTATGGAGCAATTTTAGTGCAAATTTTGTTTGGCATCCAATTTTATCTCTAAATCAGATGTCATAAAAAAGCTCAAAAACGAAATACAATGCAGATTTTACATGCAAGTATACAATACCTTTAACAATTTACATGTCTATCTGTGTGCCACCAACAGAAATGTCATTTCAGGATATATATTAAATAAAAGCCCATTTGAAACTGCTTGACGATAAAATGCATGTTGTGTCTTGTCTTGGCTACCAAGTAGCACCTAGTTGTGGCACCTTGTCTTATCTCTAAGACATTATTTTGAATTCAGACACTGCTGAGGTGAAACCATTAAAAACATTATGTGACTGGTCATCAGAACAAACCTTTTGTAAAGTCAGCATTTTCATAATGAGATAAAAGGGTCAGTGGCGTAGCCAGACTTTTTGGTCAAGTGGGACAAACGCATTTTGTCTTGATAATTCAAATATGCCATTTTGGGCAGAACCATAATCCATCAATTTAATATTATTTGAAAAATTGACACCTATTTAATTCTATTTGAAAAATTGATAAGCAAAACAAAATGGGTTTTGCACATTCTCAGTAGTTTTGGGTAATTCTTAACCCCCCCCCCAAAAAAAAAAACAACAACAACAAACAAACAAACACCTGTTGTCCAGACAAGAAAAGCCCAGCAGGAAAAACTTTGTGATTGACGGATTAATACTAGTAATTCTGAGTCCAAGAAGGGCAAATTTAACATGATTAATTGGTTCTTCACTTCATAATTTTTCTTAAGTTTCTCATTTATGTTTCTTTTTTGTCCAGGTGTTTGTTTTTCTTTTTGTCCCAATTTTCACACCAAAATTTATTTGTCACGGGCTGTTCTTTTAGAATCTGCAACTAAATGAAACTGACCCAAAGCCAATTTTACCTAAGTTTGTGATGGATAGTCACTTGTGTAGCATACTTGCTTGATCTTGTTTCATCCCACAATGTTAGGCCAAAATAATAAATTGTTTGGTTGTCCTCCACAACTTTTTTTGAGCAAGTCGGCGGATGTTTTTTTTTGGTTTTTTTTTTCAAATGCAAGTCAAAGTTACACCAAATTATGTCCTCTATAAAGTTGCAAATAAGTCTGCTGTACCGAAAAATCTCTTTATACAAGTTTTAAAACAGTATTAACATGGAAACAAAATGAAAACAACAACTTGAAAAATATTTTCAAAAAATCAAAATTCTCAAAGAAAAAAAACCTTTTTTTGGAAATCTGAAAATTAGGCGCGGTATACTTTTGTACAGTAAAAACTTTTTTCCAGTTTCGAAAAATAGGGGCAGGCGGTCGAGGACAACCAAACAACTTTTTTTTTTGGCCTTATCAACAACCACAAATGGGTCAACAATAAAAAGAGCACATTTGTATAAATTAGCAGTCATATGACCTACTAATGCTAAAACCTTCCAATTATGTGATTTATCTCTGACTTTAACACAAATGTGCACTATTAACATACAAAACCGTGCACTGGAAAAGTGGAACACATTAAATTCTATGGCACCATGCATTAACCTGATAACCCACATTAGCGACAAACTGAAAAAATCAGGCTTGTCATTAAGACATTTACATTTTTTCGATGTGGAATTTCAATCTTCTATGTTGGTTTTAGCCCAAGATTTGTTTTGATTATCAAGCAGAATTTGGACTTTTACATTTAAAAATAGAATCATCAAGAAGTAAAAAAATTACTCATTAACCCTTTGAGCCCGACAAGTCGGTATACCGGCACACGTTTATTTGTACCGCATTCCCAATGAGCCAGTTTACCGGCTTTTAGCATGCATGAGGGGAACTTGATGTGCCTGTCTACTGGTATGGGAAGTTAAAGTTTTAAATAGTTTGAATTAAAATTATATGTGAAGATATCAATGAATCTTTGAACCCTTGGTTGATAGGTTAATTTTCTTTTATTTACACAATAGAAGTGAACAATGCCTCAGATTTTCGTGAATTGATCGTAATTTTCACCAAATATGGCATCGCCAATACAATATTTTACAACATAAATATTAGATATGTTAGTCGACATAAATAATATTCTTTTTGGAATGCTGGTTATTAGAACAATTCCGACTATTGTAAAATGATAAAATAAAGTAAGGGACATTAAAATCAAACCAAGTTTAAGGGTTATATAGTGATTTTAAACTTTCGCGTTGAAATGTGGCTTTGCCCATAGACTACAACGTAAATGTCAAATATGTTGGTCGACATAAAAAGTACTCTTTTATAAATGCTGGTTATTGGAAAAATCAGCAAGAGAAGCAAGAGAAATCAAAATCAAAGTAAGTTTAGGGGTTATATTGTGTTTTTTAACTTTCGGGTTGGCCCGGGTCAGCGGTACAGATACACGTAAAATGGCCAGGGTTCAAAGGGTTAATTCATGAGTCATGGACATTTCACTACCTTAGGGTGAAGCATATTGGTTCCAAATTTGATAATAAGATACAACCATTGAGACATAATATATTGGTAGGGAAAAGGGATAATACTGATTTTTTCCTACCCTAAAATATGATGGCACAAAATCTCAAATGAACCCACATACCTCTTGAGCTGTCTCTTCTTAATGACATCTTCTTTCCAAAGGGAGACAGCGTTGTACTAGGATCACAAGTTGGACTGGCAGGTCTTCTATCCAGAGGGAAATCATAGACGTCTGTCGGAGAGCCTCGTCCAGAGTCATTTAATTCCAAGTAAGTATCCTCATCCACGCTATCCAACAAAGAAGGATCAGAGAGATGCCCTCTCAAAGGATCTGGAGGTAAGGGTGACGGAAGATCGTCCGGTCTTATTGCACTCCTTGGATGACTGTTATCGCAAGACTCACTGCGGCATCTTGCTCTAGAAAAAGATCGTCCACGAGATCTCAAAGAGGAGGACCTTTCCGAGTTATCATCCAGCAACTCGCTGGACCCCAAGTGTCCGACATCCTCGCCACTTTCACTTGAAGCACCACTACAACCAGAAAGCGTTGTTTCGACACTCAGCATAGCAATAGGGCCGACTGGTTTGATTAATTCCCCGTGATCAAACGGCACAGGAGCGTTCTTTTTATTAGACTTTGACCGTCGCCTTTTCGGTCTGACAGATGAGTCAGTTTGAGTTAAATTCTCAAATGGTGGAGGGAATGTTTTCCCTGTTGGTGTGGTGGGTAATGAAGGGCCAGCTTCTGATGCAGAGCTGGCATTAGACAACGTTTTGGACATTTCAAGTTGATGGATATTGCGATAACTACTTGAAAGAGCTGCTTTGGCAAGTGGGGGCGCTCTTGCGACATTACCCAAAATTTCTAAATGATCAGCGGAATCACTGTTAGCAGTAGCACCAAGCGTATTTACATTTCCTGGAAGAGGAGCGTACCCTCCTTTAGTCACTTCATTATTCTTTGTGTTTTGCTGCACTGCTGCAGCGGACGCACCACCAGCAGCCTTCTTTTTGGGACTTGGAAGGTTCACATAATCATTATCATCTATCTTAGTATTCCCAGATGGTGATACAGCAACAGAATTGTTAGCTGTATTTTGCACTCGATGTTGAGACTGAGAAACTGGCTTAGGGTTTTTAAATCGATCAAACGATGCCATTATTTCATAATTTTGTTCTCTTATTGGTGTCGTCTTTTTTGACGACCCCGAAGTTCTCACGTACCCTGGCGCATTTATAAAAGTCGTTTCCTCACTCCCATTACTATTTTCAGGCGAACGACCTCTTGACCTCGTCCCGTTTGAACCACATGTTAACGTTCTATACAACTCGATAATATCCATCATATTTCCGTCAGAATCGGTTTGCGGTCCCGGAGATGTATTATTATTTCCATTGGGTGAATTTGCACCGCCCGATAAATTCAAACATATATCCTCCAGGAGTCTTTCCCTGACTGAGTCATCCTCTGTGTCAGTGGAGCTAGTATGCTGTTTATAATATTCCAACATGGAGGCGTTTGCACCACCACCGTTATTGCTGTTGCCATGGTTGTTAGCCAGTAGGTCTTGTAATTCCTGGGGGAATGGTCTTCGGTTTGGTAGCGTCTCTTCATGCACAGAAACTGTAAGATGGAAACAAAATGTTACTTCATATATTGATAGTGACAACATGTAAATTTATCATATTTCATACTTTTATAAATTTTAAAAGAAGACAATGTAATTCTAAATAGAGTTAAATCTCGTTATTATCACTTCCGTTTTCTCATTTGTGACAAACAACGCATATCCATATTGCTTATCTGAGAATACCACCAGTCTGATAAATCCATATGGCAAACCATATTTATATAAATAAAACTAGTTTCCATACATAATTTAAGTTTCATTATGTAACACAATTGAAATCTGTTTGGTAAAATTTAATTAGCTGCTATATTCGGTAGATAGCATTGCCCTCAATTTTCTTTTCATTGCAGATAGTATGATTTATTCATGATTAAGTAATATCTACAGTGCTTCACATAAAATTAATTATCTAAACTGTTTACTTACAGTGGTAGATAGGATTTGATATTAGAATGCTTCACATATCTACCATAACAGAATATTTTGCGTTATAGATATATGCAGTAGACAGCATTATACGAGGGGGTATCAAAAAGTTTTAAAGATCACCAAGAAGAAATATTTCCAGGAACATAATTTTATTATGTGACCATTAAGTCATCTTTAAATAGCCACTGTGCAAAGTAACACATTTCTCCCACTTAAAACCTACTGTCCACAGACCAACTTTGTAGAGGTCCTCTTTTAGCCAAAAGTTAACATTTTCAGGTTGGCCATGCCATAAAAGTTAACATTTTCAGGTCGGCCATGCTTTATTACGTCACAGTGAAGTCATTTTTTGACTGATTTCCATAATTTTGGTATCAATGGAAAGAGGAGATTCTAACCTATGCCATAATATCAAACATTTAATTTTGGAGCATATCATCATAGAATTACCTGACTGTAAACCTTCAAATTGTGGTATTTAATTTTGCCACATATCCTTGATTTCTCCATTTAGTTTATATGGTTAGCGGAGGCAGGTTGTTGGCATCTATCGACAATTGTATAGAAAGTATAAATGCCATTTCATTTTTGCATCATAATGTACATAAGGACAAGTGACCATCCTGACAAAAGTCCATTGATATAGCTCTTTTTCTTCTTGGTGATCTTTAAAACTTTTTGATATCCCCTCGTATGTTATAGTCACGATGCCATCTACAGTAGATAGCATTTCATGTTAGAATGCTATCTTCTGTAGATAACATTCATGATCAAATGTTATGAGATAGTAGTTAATGTTAATAGTGCTCTCTACAGTAGATAACATTTCATGTTAAAGTTATCTGCAGTGGATAACATTTCACGCTAAAATGCTAGCCAAATAACATAATGTAAAGTGCTATCTTTGTACAAAAGAAAAAATGTTCAAGCACTATCCACAGCAGATATCATTTTGTATTAAAAGTACTATAACTTAATCAAAGCCAAATTTTAGTTTAAAGTACCACCACTCCTAAATTTTCTCAAACATACCAAGGACAAAGTTCATGTAACATGCCTCTGCCATTGGTAATCAGAAACTGTGACTTGCGGGTATGAGATTCATATTACAAAAACATCTCAGTGACTCTCCTAGACTAAACTACACATGATACCTCTCTTACAGGGTTTAATAATAATAACAGGTGACTACAATTTTAAGAACTCAAATTTTGTGACTCATCCGGCTATACCTCCCCCTCAATTTCCCATCTGGTTATTTCATCTAGTCCATTATGGTAATTAGCTGCCTGTACCAAACATTACGACTACCATCTCCATTGTAATATGATATTTGATAAATATGTCATAAATACTATAGCGTATACTAAGAATTGGGACTGTAAAGATGCAGCTAAGCCGACACGGCCGAGAATTAATCGGATACGATTGAACAAGCGTATCTGACAAGAAATTACGGCACCATAAAATAGATCTTTTGCTTTTACCAAACATCAAATTTATTTGTTTATTCATCAACAGGAATTTAATTTATGATGTGCTGTATTATGTACCATCTTTCAGAATACACATTACAACATATTGGTCTAGCACTTACCAATTACTGTAAACAGATTTGGTTAAATTATAACCGAACTGAACATTAATCTAACATGTGTAAAGCTAACACTTGTCATTCACGGAAGAACCACAATACCTCAAATTAAATTACCAAATATGACAACATGGATGCTTGAAAATTCTGATCAATTCACTACCTGATAATGTAG
>JXSR01S013058.1:0-10502 GCA_000969725.1 Ophiothrix spiculata
GAACTGTTTACCATTAATCATTCCAATTTATGACTTGCTTTAGTAAAAACAGGCAATTTTGAGAAAAACGTGTTTGAAAATTACAGTTTGCATTGCCGTCTATGGAGTAATTAACCATTAATTAGCTCATATGCCAAAACAAAAGTGATATTTGGCTAAAAAGTAACTTGAATTGAAAGAGATCAATAATATTAACATCATATCAAAAAAATGATTTTTTTGACCATTTTGCCCATGTAACACATTTTTGACCCACCTCATGAAATGCCACCATATAGCTATATTTATGATACATGTATGAACATAATGCTAAAACAGTCTTGCATTGTATTTTTCCGTTTTCTTTTAAAGTATAATTAAAAAAAGGAAATAATTCCAGACTTTATTTTCAAACTGTCTATAGGCAACATCATCAATAGGCTAATATCCGTACAGAAGTGTCAAACAATGGCACTATCTACATTACCTTTTATTGAATTGATGTTTTTAGGGCAGTTATGAAAGATTGATTATGAAATTTAATAGTGCTGAAATTTTCTAGCCATACAGATCAACGCAAGTGGTTACAAGTATTTGCAAGTTGTCACTAACTTAGATGTTATTTCCTTCATCGATAGCAGTCATCATTCAGAGTCATCATTAAATGCACCGTCTTTATAATCGGTAGGGTAAAAGAAAAACTCCAGCTAAAAATTACAAAGGTACAAAATAAATAGATTTTTTCGGGCTTCATTGGTAGAAAAACTAGAGCAATTGTAAATGAATAGATATTTATGATTATTTTTATCATTCACATTTTGTTCTTTAACTCAATGCGCAATATATTTGAAATTCATGTATATTGATTTATAAAATCCATAAAGATCTCTCCAGCCCAAGCATCGTTCACTTTTGGAAAGAAATCTCGACCTTAATAGTATGTCACGATACATTTATATGTATTTATGCAATCCGTTGGTTTAATTTGAGGCAGAAAGAGATTTAATTTCACTGTTTATTTTTATAGTTACCGGGATCCTGATTTAAGACCAAATATGTAAATATTTATAAGCGAATTTCGTAAAATGGCTTACTTCTGATGCAGTTTTGGTAAGGGATACACAAAATAATTATTAAATTGAGAGTATTTCAAATCTCTGTTGATCTACTTATATTACGAAAGAAAAATCAGATGCTTAGTGTATTTTTATTAATGAAAATATTTGTATTAATTAGTAATACACGTGTATGTAAGTCATTTTCGGAATCAAAGCGTATTGTGGGAGTTATTTATCTCAAATAACAAATGCAATTTAAGGGTAAATGTTCTCCATCTGCTCAGGAAAATGTAGATAATAACTATTTTTATCATGAAAAGAAAAATATATTCCACTGCACTTGTGGGGACTCGAACCATGGCTTATGGCGCGGGTTAGCCATGCATTACGAAGCGAGGGAATATCACTGAGCTAACTGAGCAGCCTTGAGATCGTGAACTGAAATCTTAAAAAAAATAGAATGCCATATGTTTCTTTGTGTACATAAAAATTGTAATTGATGGAATGTTCAATTTGCAAGTTAATTATACAAATGCCAATATTGGACAGAATGTAGATAATGTAGATATAAAAACAGGCAATAAAGAGCTCAAACGGGGAAATTTCAGAGTCAAAATTCACGCCCGTTTTTTCAGGCAAAATAACGCGACTTTATTACATTGTTATACAAAATCAATACCACATATTTATACAATATTACTTGTAATTCAATAAAAAGTATCAAGCCTACAATCTGCCATAATTTGAAAACAATGAAATTGTTAGCACATTGTGAAATTATGAGGTTTCGGCGAATAAGAAGTCAACTTTTTCAAAGTATTCTGTTGATGCCATTTTGACCTTAATCATTGGCGTGAAATCATTAGTAACGTTTCATGTATAAACTAGAGACTCCATTTTAAAATCTAAATCTTCAACTATTATTAAATAAAACATTGTGTCTTGTCAATATTCAAAAAATAGTTCAATAATATCATTGTGACTGGCAACACTGCGTAATACTTTCGGTTATCGGGTGACAGTTGTATTAGCCTATTTTGCTGTTGCTTTGATGAAAATTGGTTGCTTTTGTATAAAATTTGTTTAATACAGCTGAATTCTAGACTTTGGTTTCAAATTTGCCCAGTCTTTGCATATAGTAATATATTTTGTTCATGGATTTGAGTAAAAAAGCATTTATACAGATCTGTTTCTTTAAAACTCATTTAGATGTACCGATTGATTATCCTAGCTTTGAAATTTGTCATGTTTTAAAACAAGAAACAAAATTTTGTTTTATTGATAAAGTTTGTTTCAAAGTGTTTTGACTCTTGTTAACTTAATGTTGTTACACAGGACCGTGTAAATGTCAAGTTGACGCAAAGTGAATAATAACATTATTACTTAAATAACATATTCACTGAATTCCTTTATCAATAAACATCCTTTTCTCTTGATGTATTATGAAATCTCTAGACGATTAATTATACCTTTTACACGCTTTAACATTGTGTTACGTATAGTAACAGAAGTTGTAAAACACTTGACGATAAGTGCATATGAGTGTTTTCTTTATCGGCAAATATAGTGTCTGATTTTATTATATTTAACCGTATGAACACGAAGACATAGAAAATAAATGCAAACAGTCTTGCTATCCTCAAAGGGCGGCAACGTAGAATACTAGTATATCAAGCATTTCCCGCGTATCATGTCGTCTGGGGTGATTTTGAGTTGTTGAATTATATGCCATTTAAACATAGTTGCAGTGACAGCATTAACACCATTGTTACATTAACACCATTCTACAGCCGGTAAAAATTTAACCTATAGATGTATTAATTGTACAATGTAGATACACCTTTATTTTTTTTAACTCCTGCTGGAGTTCCATATAATAATTTGTGTCATGTTTACCGTACTTGATTATTGGGACAACACACTAGGTGAACAAATGCGCATTTAATGAAGTAGATTTTCACCTTGATCTGCTCACTCAAACGAAACATTATCCACATATTAGTCATTTGCGAACTATTTGCTATCTTCGAATGAAGGAGTTTGGTCACAAAATAGAGCGGATATGGTAAGTGTAGTAAACTTAAGGCTACAGTCCCTAAAAACGTCTCGCTCGGCTGAATGTCATGTTTATTGCAAGTTTTTACCTACTTTAATACAGCTATCAGACTATCACAATTTTTGGCGTACATATTAAATAGAGTCTCTAGTTTATACATGAAACTTTACTAGTGATTTCACGTCCATTATCAAGGTCAAGATGACGTCTAAAGACTACTTCGCACGACAAAAGAAATCAAGGAGATAAAATCTTGTTTTCTATTTTTGTCCGGAATGGCATTCCATATCCTTAATATTATTTTTTACCAATTGGTAATCCATAAATTTATTAGTCAATAGGCCATCCTCACTTCATTAATTTTTTCAATTTTATCTCCTTGATTTCTTTTGTCGTGTGAATGTGTGACCCATTATATTCTTTTATTACATCTGTACATAGCTATACAGTATCAGTCATTTGCTTTCTTACTGTTGTTGTATTATGTTGTCTTGTGTTTTTATCTTCCTTGTTAAAGAACAGTTTTATCTGTCCGAAACGTCGGTCTTTATGCTTTTTAGTATTGTATATACCCCTTTGGATGTTGATGAGTTAATAAATTGTTTTTAACCTATTTCCCATTGATTTTACTTATCTTTTGAATCTATTGTGATCCATCCAAAGTTCCCCTGCTGGACAGTTGGTGCTGTTTTCACTGTTTTTAACTATAGTTATGAATCTTTCATTAAATTCGGTAACTTGTTCAGCATAGATAAAAACATTATGCATATTATAAATTATAAACACAATGTTAGGGTTGAATGAGCAGATCAAGCATTACAACCGTTTTTAAAAAATGAGTGAGGTGCAGGATTATATCATTTTGATAAAAGTTCCCATTCAATGGTAATACTCCTATCATTTTGCAAGCACGGCGCAATTCTACAAATAAATACAAAACTGCACCTTGATGCCGATTTTATGATTGCAAAATTTCTTTTGATTCACTTAGTACCTAGACCTAAAGATTTCAAATACATTTCAGAATATTTTTTTTCATTACGACAAATTATTATGAATGCAATTTGGTGAAATGTCAGGCTTTTCAAGAACTCAGCAGTATAAACATGTAATTCACCATCAAATAAAGTAAAGTAAGGAATAACAAAAACTAATTGACAGAATCAGCATCGATCGCTATGGTGTAAAATTAAGTTACGTGTAGTTTTTAGAATACATAAAAAGGCTACAACAAACCATGTAATTTTTCATTTTGCGCTAGTTCTCTGATTTGCACATTAGCACTTAAGTGTTCATGGTCCTCCACATGCCCGTTAGTGGTCATTACATTATGTATGACATAAATTACCGCCAAAATTTACATTTTTACTCGAATGCACTGTTGTTTGATAGTAGACATTAACATTGTTTGATTTGATTTGATTTGATTCTTAATTGCCGATATTCATTTGTAACATAATGCCCGGAAGGAGTATTCAACTCAATGATTATTCTGATTAATAATTTATTTTACAAAGTTGTGCATTAAATATATGAAGATTGGTTAAGAAAATAAAGAATAGTTCTTTTAAGATTGAAAGTCATTATTTCCGAACACTATAATACCTACTTAAATAAAATGTCATCATGAATAATCGGTTACGTCAAGTGATAAAGTAATATACCAATCGAAGGCAAGGACGTCACCACTTTGTTTCAATTTGGTTGATAGGCATTTGATTTGGATAAAGTGGAAATTTATCTTTTTTTGTTTTTTCATTGTGAACAGAATAATATTTTGATGCTGTAATATGTTACAAATATTCTTAATGAAAGGTCGGGGCAGTTGTTTTAAATATTATTTTTATTAATATTAAAGTGAGTTTCATATACATTTATGTCTATAATTAACCGCGGTTTCTTTTTGCTGAAATAAAGCGGGTAAATTAGAATTATGTTTGAATGTTTCCCATTGGTCAGTAACAATTTAGGTTTTACCATTATGTTTCTTCGTGTTTTGAACTTGCAATGAATGTGGGGAAGTAAAAGTACTTAATCGGTTTTATTCGATAAGAAAGGACATCCAACTTTGCAACATGAGCAATTATTTTCAAACATACAGAACAAATTACACTGATTAGGCTAGTAAAAATAAAAAATGGGTCAAACAAATTGCAAAAGTAATGATATTTATAGGATAATATCAAATAAACATATCTGGTCATTCTTTTTAATGTGGGCACCCATAAAAGGTGGATTTGTTACATTGAGAATGATTTATGCATAAATTTTTTCATATCTTTTCAGCAATCCCATGAAATGTTTTAATTTTGGTATCATTTTAAAGACAATTTATTTGACTTTTAAGAAATTAAGAATATAACCCAAAATGAAGTGATTAAGTAGGCTTAATAACCTGTTAAAGCTAATTAGCCAGGGTGGAGGCGGGTGTGGATGAGGCTGTGTCATATCTTCTTAAAAATCCATTGTAGTGTCATAAATCTGATTTGATTTCAAAGGCTGGTTATTGTTTATCAAAATCAAGTTTGAATTAACCCAAATAAAGTTGATCATTAACGTTAATAACAAGTTAAAGTCAATAAGCTAATTTAGCCAGAAATCAAAACGGGCATAAATGCAGTTGGTGTGGATGAAATATGTACATTGTTCATTAAATCTTATCATAACTTTTTCAATAATTGTATGAAATGTTATAATTTTGGTATGATTTTGAAGATAATGTATTAGTCTATAAAATCAATTAAAAATAATAGCCAAATAAAGGTGTTTATTATCTCTAATCAACCATTACCAGGAAGGAGTTAGGTATGGAGGAAGTGAGTGAGTTGTAACGCAAATGGGCCCGACCTCAAAAAATTTGACCATCTACAAAAATCTACTTGGTGGAACAGTGATTAATTTGCAAAAAACAAAATGGCCGCCAAAACAGGGGATAAAATTTCAAAATTGGTTAAATCGTGTTAAAAACCAATTAAAAAGTGTTCCACTAATCACAAAGAATCAGAAAAAGTATACTTTTACCCATCTCCGAAGTATGGTTGATGAGTTATATCCAATTATGTTGAAGGTCATATCGGGAGTCATGCAACTATAGGTCTTATGGGAGACACAAAATTCAACATTGTCAATATATATATTTTAAGTCGCCATTTTGAAATATGTCTGCATGATATGGACTAAAAAATTGAAGAACATCTTAGAAACACCATTGAAACACCTTATTTATACGCAAAAAAAAAAAAAAAAACCGGGTAAAATTTCTAATATTTGGATCTTTTACAAAGCTTTATTTTATTTTGTTGGCCTTTAAGAGAAAAAAAAGTGATTATCGGACTCGGAAGTACTTATGACGTCATAATTACGTAACGCCTTGGCGGATTTTTAGGATTTTTGTATCAATAGAAAGAGGAGAGCCTACCCTTTACTATAGTACTAAACAACTTAACTTTTGGCGGTTAAATTTTAATTTCATAGGGGGTTGGTAACCACCCACCTTGATAATAAATGTTATAAAAGTTACCTTGGTAAGACAACACATTTTAAGTGCAAAATATTGTTGTGAATATCATAATTTAATTATAGTTAATACATTGTATTCACCGAAGTATAAAAAAAAAATATGCGATTACAATCTGTCCTAATTTTTTGCTCATTGCTAACATTTGTCTCTGTTCTTTTAATATGTGTTGACATACGTATCCATTTTCCTAACATTAGTTTAAGGTTTTCATGTTAAAGAAAAAATTCTTGCATTAAAGTATAAGATTTTTTCGCGACAGTTTCCCATTTTAGCTGACTCAATACGTGTTAAGCTAAATATTTGGGCCAAAGACATATTTTTTCAGTTTTAAGGGAATACTGTAAAATATTATGTTTCCCTATAAGCTGCTTTGAAAACAACTCGGAAAAAATCAAATGTTGTCGAATAGTTGTTCAAAATTAGCATTTAAAGTTAAACTTTGTTTAATATGTCAATGCATAATAATTTGATGCTTAGTTTAAGAAATGTAACATTTTAAGTTTGTTTTGCATAATTAGTATAGATATATTTAGTATAGATATGTTTATAAGTATAGATATGTTTATAAGTATAGATATGTTTATAAGTATAGATATGTTTTGCGATTTACACGTGTGACATAAAACGTTTTTCATTATGAAGTTAATGGTATACAAATATTGACTTCCCAAGGTGATCTCAAAACCATGAATATACCCGAAGTGAAGCTGAGGGCATATTCACGGCTTTGAGATCACGGAGGGGAAATAATTTTAACCATGCCCCGAAGAAAAAGCAGTCAATATTTGTTTTAAATACCGAATATATAGATTTTTGTCATCTGGTTGGTTGAAAGAACCAAGAAAACACCCGACGGTCAATAGTCGCGCGCGTATAATTTTGCTCGTATACACCGGCAGCGCAAAATATGCTGAACGGGCTTAGTGAAAAATATGCCCCGGGTCTAGTTAAATCCAAACCCTCACTTTTAACCAACCAGAGGACAGTAATCTATAAATGAGGTATATAATAAAATACATTTAATTCATATTACCGTATTGTTAAGAGCCCCAACCCAGTTTCTGTTAATTTGTTTAAGCTATTCCATTGCGATCGACTTCAAACAAGAAAGTATCGAAAATCAAGTTCATTTGATTTAAAAGTTCACATTTTAATCAAATGATTACAATGAGCATAACAGATCGCAGGAAAGAAAACAAGTGATTTGAAACCAAACACTAACCTAGCTTATCTGGTTTATTTTTGTGTCATACTTTAACTTGATTTTATGTTTTTGTTTGCCAACAAATCTATTGTCCCGGTTTGGGAACAAAATAGCAAGTTGATATCGTCAGTACTTTATCTTGTTGACATTGAAGAATCCCAGATCTAGATTTTAATAGCACTAGTGATTGAATTACATAGCAAACATTGCTATGTTTTGAATTTTATAGTTACTGTAAGCTTTCACAGAGAGTTCATATCACAAAATGTATCACAAATCTAAGACAGGTTCACTCACTTGCACGTGCTCAAGAACTAAATTTGAATCAATGTGCTGCGTTCGTAAAAGCATGAATGGTACACATGTACTGAAAGTTCTGACCCAAAAAGGACACTACGTTTTCATTTTTGAGAGTATATCTGTATATTCCAGTTCCCATTTGCCATGGTGTTGAATCATTGTGATCCGGACCACGTGAAATAAAAATATGCAGTTTCAATAATGCAAAGACATCAAAACACAGGGACACATATACATATATAGATTAGGAAGAATGTTTGAATTGTTGGTTAAAAGAACGTTCAGTGCTTTGAGAAAGACAGTTGCATATCCGTGCGTGAAAACATCATTATTGGCCTTTTTAGTGAAACAAGTGGAAAAGTAAAAGTCAAAGGATCATAGAAATAATGGCATTTTACAAACCAACGCAATGGCAAAACTAACACGAGATGGTACAATTCAAGTAGATAACGTTTAAGCTCACACCGAACTCATTCATCCCTTGCGTGTTTGGGGTTTTCGTTGTTTTTTCATTGGACTATCATGTATATAGTAGATAATATTAGGTTTATTTTCAAAACTCATCAGTTTATTTTATCGTAATAACAAATAAGGAGTTTGGTAAACAAAACTATAATAAAATGCATATAATCGATTTAATGTATCTGGTATCATATCATAAAAATGTGAATTTTTAATTCTCACTTTGATTGTAATCTACTTGTTCTGTCATTTGGAGAAGGTTTTCCCGTTAAAGAAAGGTCGTTCATATCCAAACACGTTTGTCAATGTGGTCAGAACACATGTCCTCACATCCTAGATAGGAAACTCGGGAAATGAGTGAAAGCACATTCGATCAAATAAATGATGCATTCAGTAAAGAGAATTGAAGAGACAAATTGAAGAGGGACGAGACAGCAATTTCTCATGTCGATTGGAAACCCTTGTCGTCGATGGCGTGAGGAGCTTGTTATCAATTAGTGACCAAAACATCACTGCCAGATATATTGGAACTGCATTTATGTCGACCACACTGATTATTGTGTTTTAAGAAACAAAACACAAGCACAACAACAACGACAACAACAAGAACAGCAATAACAACAACAACACAAAAGAGAAAGACAATTAATGATATGTATAGTATTTTTAGAAAATGATTTTGAGAGAATGTATCATTACAAAAATCTGTGAGTCAGGCATTCAGTAGTCCAATGATGCCATAATGGCGTTTTTAAATTGTGTGTGTTTTCTAAAGAATGACATATAGTTTAATATTTGTTATTGTTACATTTGGAAATTAAAACCAACGAATTGAAATTAACCGCTATTTGTTTCTGAACATTTTGATAGATTACTTATTGCTGTTGCTGCTATAATGATATGAATACAGTGAACATCAGAATGATCTATAAGTTAAACTTTTTCTAAACTGTTTAAGCTTTTAATTTCCTAAATAACATAATTTTGTTCAATACTAGAAATACATTGGCACTGTAAGTTTTGAAAATATGTCTTTTTGTTTTGATTTGACACTGTATTGGCGCCGATTATATGACGTGACTAGGACGGTGACGTTTTTAAATATATAATCATGTATGCAGTTAACATGCTTAATAACAAACAATATCATGTGTTTTAACTTAAGGGAACACTTGTAAGATGTTTTGCACTCAAAAACAAATATTCCATTTTACGTCTTGACTTATTTCGTTTTTAAATTTATATGTCATAAAATTTAGCTAACATATTTTTTAAATCTTAGTCTCGAGATAGGGTAAGAGACAGATACCTTAAGTGTGTATCTCTTACATGGTGTAAAACAACACTTTAAAAGTAATGACTTTCAAATACCATTTATGGCCTTTTTATTGTTTTAAGTGGATTGTATATTAACTTAAATTCTACTCATTACCTAGATGATATTTATATAATCAAATATTGGTAATTACCAATACTATTCTGAAAGACACAAATATTTAAAAAAAAAAACAATCGACCTTATTTGCAATTTAATGAGAATAACTGTATTTTATTGGATATGCCGTTTATAAAGCCTTGAGAGTTACAAATTATGACAGATTCTCGCTTTAATTGAAAATATTTCTAACCTGCTTTTATCACAATAAAACTAACAGGTAATTTTTAGAAGAATGACTGTTGATGATGCTCGAGTGACGTTATTATTTCTCATTGATATCGATTTTAAAACAACGCATTCGATCAATTATGCCATTAAAAACGGGGGTCTAATAAACGATGTCACTGTACTTCGTGCTTTGTAACTGGAACAATCCCAAACGGTAACGTGTTATTTTAAGCTCAATCTGCTTTATTTATGTTTTACCGAAAACAAAAATAAGTGGGTTCAAAGTATCGATATTTTTGGAAAGTATATCGTAAAAC